>PVJH01010214.1:0-74896 GCA_004026705.1 Nesogale talazaci | reverse complement strand
CCAGAGCTGAGATTCTTACAGCATCACTGGATCCAAGGACTTTCTACCCACTGACCCGTGATCTTCTACATTCAGCATCATTTGTGAGACTGAAGAGGACTTTATAGATTGCTGTTGGACAGATGGGCTGATATCAGACTTATGGACTTGATCTGGACTGGGCTGGTATGTCTTATCAATATTCAATTTCTCCCTCTCTCTCTTTTTTCCCCCAGGGGAGAGCATGTACATAGTTCCCTACTCCTACAAATTATGCAGTTGAGTTTCTCACATTTGGGGAAATCGCAGGGGTCAGCACATCCCAAGTGCAGTGGATGAACCTCACATTGGAAAAACCACCTAAGTGATCATGGTATCTCCTCTGCTAGGTAAGTATTCAATTTCTCTTGTATATAAACCGCTTTCTTATACACATAGTGTCTATGGACTTGTTTCCCTAGTCTACCCAGACTAACAGAGTCACTTTCTCTAGTGAAAATAAAATGCAAGTTCTACTCATGGGATAGTTTCATCTGACTTCAGTGTGAATAAAAATTCATTAATGGATTCATGTTAGATGGTGACACCTCCCTATATTACTCTAAAGAATGCATGTATGCAGCCTCCAGTGAAGGTGGAAATCCATGTGAGTAAAGATGAAGATGGAGTGTTCTCAGAATGTTATTCTGGTCAAACAGGCTGGTAGTTACTTTATGCCTGTGAACTTTCTTCTTTATCTTCCCATACCTACAACAGAGGAAAAAAATTAGATCATCTTTTTTTAAAGTACTCTATAAGATGCAATGATGTCTGATTATGCCTGGGGCTATAACTATATCACATAGAAAGTACTGTTAGATTCCTTATAATATGGTTCTCAATAATGAGAATGTCCAGAGCTGCTTAAAAGATTAGGACTGGGGATAGTTACCAAATTCTATAGTCTGAGTCCCACCTACTTCAAATATCACCTTTCCCAGGAAGAAAAAATTAGAAGGATTTTCCTCCTCTTAAATCCACCTGTGCATTCTCTTCTCTTCTACAGTTGTTAGAACTGTGCCCAATGGCATTCCCTGAACAAAAGAGCCTAAGAAAGTGGCTGTTTTCCTGTTTAGCCTATATTACGGAGGTGGACAGAGAGGACGTAGGAACTTGACATTTCTTTGGGGAAGTCAGAGGAGAGAAAAATCTTCCTTAATCCTTTCTCTGTGTGCCTTTCTGAGTCTACCATGGGCTGGGGGGCGTACACAAAGCACCCTTGGATTGGTTTACTCTCTACTCCCATTGGGAAACAGGCAGTTCAGATAAGAATGCCAAACCGAAATTAAGTTTTGAAAAGATGTACATTACTGCAGCCCATGGGCTTGGTGGTTCAAATCCAGCAGTGCCTCTCAGGAGCAGCACTGGGTAGCGCCCACGACCACCAGAGGCAGTGATGCCCAAAGAAGCAAAAATGAAAAAAAATAAAAAAAAAAGAAGGAAGAAAAGATGTACATTTACTCCTAGTAATACTCAGCCCACATTTACAAAGGAGTTCAGAGTTTGAAAGCCTTAAACTAAAAACCAAGACAATTGCGATGGAGTTGACGCCAAAACACGAAACCTCCTGTGGGTCAGAGCAGACCTGCAGTCCATTGGGCTTTCTTTTCTTCTTTTTTTATTGAGCATTTTATCAGGGGTTCTTACAGATATTCTAACAAAATGAATCTATTACATCAAACACATTTCTACAGATGCTGCCATCATCATTTTCAAAACATTTTCTTACAGCTTGAGCCCCTTGGTATCATCTCCTTTTTATTCCCTCCCTCCCTTATCCTACCCCATTGTGAACCTTAATTAAAAAATAAATATATATACACACATATATATGTAATCTATTACATATTCTACTCCCCTTCCTATCTTACACCATCTCATGTATCTCTTCAACTGTGGGATTATAAAAAGAGTTGTGGCAAGTTGTGTCCCTCGGATATATGCCAAACTTAGCCGCTTGTTACACTTGGCAAATGACTGTACACTTGGAGGGCAACAGAAGCAGGTCAGGGGTTATTCTTCCTCAGCAGTATCAGCCATCTAGAGCAACCAGGCTGTGTAGCCTGGCCTACTCCCTTCAGGTAAGGATAGCAGTAGACTGCTTCCTTGTAGGAACCCAGGGAGGTCAAGCCACTCAAGGATGATCAAGGTTAGGCCGCCCTTATGAATCTAGGATCTGCCTTTCTTGTCACATGTATACCCCTAGTCCCCCTCCCCCTTGTCACATGTGTGCCCCTAGCTCGTCCCCTTTCTGTTACGTGTATGCCTATTGTACATCTCCTTTCTGTGATGTCTATGCCTATTGTATAGCCCCTTCCTGTGAGGTGTGGTACCTGTAATCATGCCCCCGAAGTCAATATAAACCTTACTTAGCAAAAACTTGCATTCCCCAGCTCTCTGGCTCTCCAGTTTCTGGTCCACCACAGCATGGACTTGGCTGTTGAAGTCATGGCCATCCAGGAGATGAGCACACTACCATGAAATGTGTCTAACTCCAATGTTTAAATCTCTCTTCTATCTCTCATCATTTCTATGACTTTACTATAAACTTTACTTATTATCGCTATACACTTGCACCTACCAGACCAGTGGTATGTTAGGGTCTGACTCTCCTGACATTCAACCACAGTTCTGTTATGTTCATCCTCCTCAAAGTGGGTTATACATCCAGCATTACTATAAGTCCCCTCTCCCTCCACCTCTTTTACCATACCCACATGGAATCATTACTCCCATTACTACTTTTTTTTTGTGACATCACTGCCCTGGTGTGGCATCACTGCCCTGCTCCTGGAGAGTTGCTGCTGGATTTGAACTGTCAACCCTGTGGGCCACAGTCCTGCACACAACCACTAGGCTACCAGGGCTCAGCCCAGTACTTCTGAGGAGTTTATCTACCCTGGATTCCATGTGATGAAAGCTCTTATCTGTACCAATGTACATACTTATGAGGTCAAACTGGGACCAAGATAGTAGGGATGGATGCATGTGTGTGTGTTTCATTGGTTCTACTCTGTACCCGGTATGAGTTGGCCCTTCTGTGTGTCCCTTCTATGAGGGAGTTTCCAACAGGTGGACTTGGGGTCTCCAATCTGACCCCTCTTCTTCACAATATTATTGCTTGTTTTTGATCTTCTGATACCTAATTCTATCTACACTGTATGATCACAAAGACTGGTGTGCTTCTTCCATGTGGATTTTGCTGCTTCCCTACTTAATGGCCACTTATTTAATTTCAAGCCTTTAAGATACCAAACAGTATATATTTTAATAGCTGGGTATGATCAGCCTTCTTGCTTATGTACTCATTTTGTCTTCCATAGGGTTTCCAATAAATGATATTTAGAAGCCAAGCATGGTACACATTTGCTCCACCCTGGGAATCTGCTTAAGCCCGAATATTCTACTTTTCTTCAGATAAAAAAACTGAGATGCAGAGAGGTTACTACTTTGTGTAAGATACACCTCAACTAGTAGGTAACAGTGGCAGAACTGACTTAATCTTGGTCTTCTGATATGACTTGTCATAGTTTGGACACCCCCTACACAGCCTCTTCACAGTGGCTTCAGGCTACAGTCCCATATGCTTTACCCACGTCCCAAATGGCCCCTGCGTTTCTGTGTGCACAGAGGCTGGGAAGTTGGAGAGAGTTTATCTTACCCTCTCATTTCTTCAGCCTGGCCACAGCAGGCATAAGTGTTACCATTGAGCAGCTGTAAGCAGCTGCTGACAGCTCCTAACACCTCAGCCCTCAAAGTATATGCATTCCCCCAAAGGACGCAAGAGGCCTAGCTGGCATGGCTTATGTCAACAGTAATTTCATCCCATGGCTTTGGCTGAGCCTTATCCATTACCAGAGCAAACCCCCAGCTCTACCCTGGGCACTGTCACACCTGTTTCTTCCTGTACACATCATAGAATTTTATATCTCCTTTCAGAAAGAGGCAGAGCCACTCCATAGCACCTTATCCATTTCTAGAAAGAGGATGTTGCTGAGTGCCAGGGAGCCTGGGTAAGAGACTCCCCTCTGCCTCTGACTTGAGTGTGACCCCATTCCTTGCTTGGGTCTCAGTTCACAAAGCAAGCAGTCTTAGGCTCTGGCGACCCAATCGATGGTGGAGCAGCAGCTGCGAGAGGTGGGACTCATGTAAGCTGGTTGGAACTTGCTTTTAAAGCCTGAATGAATGAAAAATATATGCGCGTGTATGCTAACTGGCAACTGCAAGATGCCTTTCCCCACCTGGGACAATAGAACCTATTTCTGTCTCCCAGTTTGGACATTTTTGCTGTCACAGCTTACATGTCAATGGAGAAAAGTATTCTGCTGCATTTTTTTAGAAGGCTTTCTTGTGTCCTACATGTCTCAGCTGGGCTGCACAAGGAAGTCAGGCATTTTGTGACCCACCTCATGTCTTCTTCCGTGGGCCATGTTGGCACAGTGGAAAAGACACTCTGACTAAGGTTCCTAGAATGTCCACACTCCCCACTGTCTGTGTGGTCCTAGAGAAGTTGTTGATCTCTGAGCCTTTGTCCTTCTGGATAAAATAAGGATGTGACATTGGATGCCTTTGACAACCTTTTTTCAACCTAACAAGATTAAACTTAACATGTATTCTTGTACCATTTGGTTTCCTACGACAGTTTGTTTTATGAGTTATTCTATGTACTGTTACCCAAAGGAAAATCTTCTGCCTTGGCCTCAACTCAAAGAGGGAATATTTTAAGGAAAGGGGAGGGCACATTTTTTACTACTCCTTTTGTTCGGTCTGTTTCTAAGGATGCCACTTTCTTCTCTTTTAACCTCAATCCACCATTAAGGAAGGAGCCGTTATCTAATTCTCTTTATCTTCTTCTCGACATTCTTTGAGAGCTGAAGAGTCCTCACCCAGACGGAGTTACAATTTATCTGTAACTCTTGGCATGTTGTGGTATTAATTTAGAGAAGGAAAGAAGGGAGCTAACTTTTCAGCACCCATATGCATGTTAGGAGCCCAGCAGCACTATTGGACAGCTAACCACAAGGTTGGTGGTTCAAACACACTGTCAGTAGAAAGTCTGCCCCAATAAAGGTGTACAGTGTCCGAAACTCTATATCAGATTATGAGGTGCAATCAACTTGATGACAGTGGGATTGTGTAGACCCTGCGCTGTTTTCCCTGAGATAATGTCCAGCAAAGAGTGCTAGTGGAACAACAATTAAGCACTCAACTATGAACCAGAAGGTCAGTAGTTTTTTTTTTTTTGGGGGGGGGAGTATCACTGCCCTCTGGTGGGAGTAGGAGGCCCAGCCTTGCTCCTGGAGAGCTGCTGCTGGATTTGAACCACCAACCCAGTGGGCTGCAGTCCCGTACACAACCAATATGCCACTGGGACTAAGCCCCGGTCAGTAGTTTTTCATGAAAGAAAAGTCCTGAGAATCTGCTCTCTTAAAGATGACCGTCTAAGGGATTATCAAGGTATTAGAAGACCCCAAACAGTCATATCAGTGTGAATAAGGGGAAGTGCAGAGAGGGGAAACCCCAAGCCCATCTGTGGACAAATGGACAGCTACTTACAGAAGGGTCACCAGGAAAAGACAAGCCAGTCAAGGTGCAGTGTAGCACCGATGAACCATACAACTTTCCTCTAGTTTTTTAATATTTCCTCCCACACACTATCATGACTCCAATTCTACCTTACAAATACAGCTAGACTAGAGCATGTACACAGGTACAGATCAGAGCTGGGAAAACATGGAATCCAGGACAGATGAACCCCTCTGGCCCAATAATGGGAGTAATGATACCAGGAGGGTAAGGGAAAGGTAGGGGGAGAAAGGGGAAGGTAATCACAATGATTGACATATAAACCCCTCCCTGGGGGATGGACAACAGAAAAGTGGGTGAAGGGAGACATCCGTCAGTGTAAAACATGAAAAACAATCATTTATAAATTATGAGGGAGGAAGAGGTGGGAGGGGAAAAATGAGGAACTAATATCAAGGGCTCAAATAAAGATAACGTTTTGAAAATAATGATGGCAACATATGTTCAAATGTGCTTGATACAATCGATATATGAATTGTTATAAGAGTTATAATAGTCTCCAGTACAATGATCTTTTTTTCTTAAGAAAAAAAAAAGATGACTGCCTAAGAGGCCTTCTGGGGCAGTTTTACTCTGTTCCATAGGGTCACAGTGAGCGGGAGTCACCCACAACCACCTTGACGATAGGGGCGCAAAGGTATAGAAAGCTCCAGATTGGCGCTGAACCAGAAATGTACCTGATTCCCTCCAAAGCCCAAACTGTGGAGAAGCAGGAAATTCCCATGTTTCCATTTGCTCGAGGCTCTACAATCTAGAAGGAAAGGTCACGTGCAGAGCAAAGACACCTACCATAGAGAGTTTGCCTTAGTGACAGCAACAACCTCCAATAAAAAAAAAAAATTGGGGGGCTGAGCCCCGGTAGCGTAGTGGTTGGGTGTGAGACTGCAGCCAACTGACTTGGCGGTTCAAATCCAGCAGCAGCAAGGCTGGGCCTCCCTTTCCTACCAGAGGGCAGTGATGCCTAAAAAAAAAAACAAAAAGAAAAATTTTTTTGAAGTAGATGTGGGTTTGCATTTCAGATAACCAATTAAAAAATAATTTTATTGGGCTGAGCACCGGTGGCATAGTGGTTGTGCGCGGGACTGCGGCCCACTGGGATGGAGGTTCAATTCCAGCAGTGGGGCTGGGCCTCCTCCTCCCACCACCGGAAGGCAGTGACGCCCACACCAAAAAAAAAAAAAATCATTTTATTGAAGGCTCTTACAGCTCTTATCATAATCCATCTGTACATCCATTGTGTCAAGCACATTACATATGTTGCCATCAACATTTTCTTTCTTTTATTTTATTTATTTATTTTTTTTTTTTGTGGGCATCACTGCTCTCCGGTGGTGGGAGTAGGAGGCCCAGCCCCACTGCTGGAACTGAACCTCTGTCCCAGTGGGCCGCAGTCACGCGCACAACCACTACGCCACCAGGCTCAGCCCTCTTTCTTTTATTTTTTAAATGCTTTTCTATATTTTTTAATTGGGTGCTCTTACAACTCTTATCACAATCCATCCCTCCATCCGTTGTGTCAAGCACAATTGTTCATTCGTTACCATCATCAGTCTCAAAACATTTGCTTTCTCCTTGAGCATTTGGTATCAGCTCCTCTTTTTCCCCCTCCTTCTCTGCTTCCCCCTCCCTATGAACCCTTGATAATTTATACATTATCATTATTTTATCATATCTTACATAGTCTGATGTCTCCTTTCACCCACTTTTCTGTTGTCCATCCCCCAGAGAAGATGTTATATGTAGATTCTTATCATCGGTTACCCTTTCTACTCCACCCTCTGCACTGGTCCTGAAGGGATCATCTGTCCTGGATTCTGTGTTTCCAGTTCCTATCAGATCATCAGGTTTTTTTTTTTAGGCATCACTGCCCTCAGGTGGTGGGAGTTGGAGGCCCAGCCTTTGCTCCTGGGAGCTGGGATTGAACCTCCATCCCAGTGGGCCGCAGTCCCGCGCACAACCACTACGCCACCGGGGCTCAGCCCTGTGTGTGTGTTTTTAATAGGTAGTTTAAATTATTGAATATAAAACTGATTATCTGGGCTGAGCCCCGGTGGCGTAGTGGTTGTACACGGGACTGGGGCCCACTGGGACGGAGGTTCAATTCCAGCAGTGGGGCTGGACCTCCTACTCCCACCACCGGAGAGCAGTGATACCCCCCCCCCACACACACACACACACACACACACACACACGAAAGTTTCCCCATCTGTCTGCTCCTTTGATCTCTCTTCTCCCTCTTAGTAATTCCTACCTTCCCCTTCCCCTGCCAACCCTCTGGCCTATTGCTTTATCTTTCCTCACTTTTAGTAATTTCACTTTACCTCCTCACTTCTTGGTACCCTCCATAGTCTATTCCCTTTGTACAAAAGTCTTGATTTTCTTCTTCTTTTGCTCTCTCTTATTACAGTGGTCTCATATAAGGTTTGTCCTTTTGTGATTGACCTATTTCACTAAGATTAAGGTTCTCCAGGTTGACCCATTGCATGAAGTGCTTCAACATTGTTTTTCTACTATGTATAGTATCTATTATGTATATGTGATAGGTAGGCTTCTTGTGCCAACATGGCCAAAGAAGATAGATAGGTTTGTTGTGACAGCATGGCCAATGAATACATGTAAGACCAATTGAAGGGTGGAGATAGAAATGGCTCAGCAGTCCCAGCCCTTGCCCTCTTGCTCTTGGATCTTTGGACCAGGCAGCTGCCTTGTTTGTCCTGTGCCTCGATCTCCAAGCTACACAAACTGTGGGACACCTAGTCCGTGGACTGTGATGCTGTGAGTTGAGGTTCCTTCAAGCCCTACTTCACCACGCTCCTGGGATATACATCTCTTAAGCTGGGGACTGTCAGACTCTGTCATCTGGCTGACTGTTGGTGACCTGCCTTGCTGTTTGCTGCTTGTGGCTGGATAGCCTGAATTGCTCTACAGAGGGCTACCTGGCAGCCCTCAAGAGTCAAAGGGCTGCCACTCTTCTAGCTGTCTCACACAAGTGAGTTGCACCGATCCACTTGTACTGCTTTATACATTAGTTAACTGTTTATTTCTTCTGTTAGATATCTTTCTCTATATATAAATATATAGAGAGAATTATTAGTGTCCTCGTTTTGTTTCTCTAGAGAACCCTGTCTAACAAAGTATATAAACCAAAGTTTCTTTATCCATTCTTCTCCTGATGGGTAACTAAGTAGTTTCTATCTTTTTTTCTATTTTGAGCAGTACTGTGATGGACATGGATTTGCATATTCCTGTTTGTATGTGGCTTTTACTTCTTTGAGAAATTGCTGGGTTGTGCAGAATTTCTATTCCCAGACAGTTGAGATAGGAATGTCTGGAATCCCACAGTGGTTGCACATATTTACAGTTCCACCCGCAGTGTATGAGGGTTCCAATCTCTCTGAACTCTTTCCAGGCTATAATTTTGTTGTTCCTTTGTTTGCTTGTTTATTTGTTTGGAACTTGGCTGTCATGGTCAGTGTCAGATGCTATCTCCTTATTGCTTTGCTTTCTATTTCCTGGATGGCTAATAGCAATGAGCATTTCCTCCTGTGTTTATTTGTCATTTGCATGTCATCTTTGCTTTATTCTGCAGAATCCTCCTCAAAGTCCAATGATTTGTGATGATGGAAAATTTGGTGGCAGATATTGATGACATTTGCATAACATGATAGACATAACTAGTGTCACTAAATTGTACATCCCAAAAATGTTATATTGCAAATGTTGTATTATATACCTTTATTATTATTATTATCATTTTTTAATAATTTTTATGGTCTTGGGACAGGCCTTTCTACCCTGAGTTCTGATAGACAGAGAACATATTTTCCATCCAATAAATGTCCTGTAGGAAACAAAGTCTTTGCCACCTAAGCTGACCACAAAGTTCAGAGCTAAGACCTACAAATCTCACATACTCCCCTACCTGCAGGGAACAACTGCATTCTCTACTTTGATAAGGAGAACCCCTTATTCCTAGGCTGTCTTAGCACAAAGGGTTCCTCAGATGTAGCTACAATAAAAGTTGCCCCACCAAGACCCTGGAGCCTTTTACTGTCTAGTCATAAAGAGAAAACATATGCTGGAGAGACAAGTTGAGAAGCATCTTTTGAGGACAGGAAAAAATTTATAAAGATAGGCTTGTTTTAATAGAAATAGGAAGTGAAAAAAACAAAAGAAAGAAAAGGGAAATGAAACTGAAATAGGCTCTTTTTTTACTACAGGGAATGGAATCCTAGGAACCCAAATTTGGCTTTATTTGTAATAAATACTTTCTGAGTCTTCAATGTGTGAGACCTTGGGGAATGGAGTGAGGGTCCTGCAATGATCCAGGTGGGCTACAAAAGCAGATACCTACACTTTATCCTAGATTTTGAGCTATAGTATAGATGTTTTGAGTTGTGGGGGGAGATGTGGGCGCTGAATATTTTACTTTTTTCTTTGCCTGAAAAGGAGACAGGAGGCCAAATAATTTGAGGCTATATGTTAGACTCTGTGGCCTGATCGGCAACTTTATCACAATCTCCCTTCTTCCTCGGAACAGTATCAGGAGAAAAGGAGAAAAGTTCAGTGGAGACAAGTGGCCTTCTCAGAGCCAATAAGAGTCCAAATTCTTTAACTCCTAACTCACACGCCTTTCCATTATCCCACTATTTGTGTCTGTGGTTCCCAGTCGAGCTCATTAGCCATATGCAAAACCAGAGACTCCATAGGTGCCGAAAGAGAGCCTAAGATGTGACCTGTGGTTTCCAGGGATACTATATAATGGGAGAGTCCTCTGTTTCTCACCCTCACCCACCTGCCCATCAGTCTACACAACCTTCTGCCTACCATGTCTTCTTTAACATCTCTCAGGTGAGGTATCGAGTCCAACAAGAGTCTCCCAACACTGAGAAATTTCCAGGTCACGGTATTTGCCACTCTATTTTGTGACAAATAGTTGTGAGCATTATCTGTGTAACCATCACAATAAATTATAGAACCTAGCTGAAAATTTGAGAGTGCTGTGTGAAACTGAACCATTACATAGCATGGCCTTAACTGACAGACCACTGATAATAAAACCACTGAGATGTAAAATCTTGAAAATAATATCCATCTGATTTTAGCTCCTACTTCAATTACTTACTAACAATGTAATGATATGCAGTTTGACAATCTCTGATCTTCAGTCTCTTAAAGTTTAAAGATTGTGCTAATCTTGGACTACATGGGAGCTCAGTAGGTGCTCACTATTGTGTTGTACACTAGGTTGTTATGGGTTAGAGCCAACTGAGTGGTAACTAACAGCAAGAACAACGGCAGCAATCTGTATTGTTAGGGTGGCTGTAACAAACTGCAGCAAAGTTGTGACTTAGAACAACAAAGTGTCTTGCCTCACAGTTCTGGAAGCTGAGCAACGAAAGCCATGGTGTCAACAGGCTCATGCTCTCTCCAAAGACTCTAGGGAAAGACCATTTCTCTCTCCCCCACCCCCATTTATTTCTCTTTCTTTCATTCTTTAGAAAAGCCCCCCAAAACATACTACTAGCACTTTGTCCATCTATCAGACAATTCAATAGTTCAACCACATCAAAAAGAGTTGTACAACCTTTACCACAATCAATTTTAGAACATTTTCTTTTCCCCTGTACTCGTTGTTATTCCTGTCATTATTTCCCCCCATTTTGGCAATATATATGTATATATATACAATGACACATTCACCAATTTAATAACTTCTACGTGTGTAATTCAGTGCCATTGATTTATACTCTTTGTGTTGTACAACCATTATTGTTTTCCCTCTCCAAAATGTTCCACCTCCATTCAAATAACCCCAATGCCTCCTAAACAAAAACTCTTCCTCGGTCACTCATGGGAACCATAGGACAAATTTGGTTTCTTTTCTTTTTTTTAAATAGTTTTCTTGGGCTGAGCCCCGGTGGCATAGTGGTTTGAGTGTGGGACTGCGGCCCACTGGGTTGGTGGTTCAAATCCAGCAGCAGCTTCTTCAGGAGCCAAGCTGGGCCTCCCACTCCCACCAGAGAGCAGTGATGCCCCTCTCAAAAAATAAAATAAAATAAAAAATAAAGTAGTTTTCTTGATATAATATTCACATAGAATACACTTTCATAACTAGATTGCTTCTAAAATGTGTGGTAAACACATCATCACAACCAGCTGTAAGACTCTCTTCCCCCTCCTGCATCCATTGATTGCTCCCCAGTTCTATTGTCCCTCCTCTCCTTCCAGATAAACCATTGTATTAATTATTGTCTCTATGCATCTACTCCTGTAAAGACTTAGCACAGGGGTGCTCAATACAATCACAATCTACTAGTTAATGGGAAATGTGTGGGTAGATCACATGGCATCAAAAAAATAGACGTAAGCTTATCATCAATCCTGTCACTTAACTGATGTACAGCGCAGCCAATCAGATGCAACCTTAGGTGTCAACAGCATGCCCAAACAACTGAGCAAAGTTCAGCAAAACTGACAAGCTAAGTTATTGCCAATTTTAGACCTTGGGTTTTATCTCTTAAACATAAGAAAGGGTACTAAAATGAGTGGGGGTGTGGGGGCTGAGCCCCGGTAGCGTAATGGTTGTGCGCGGGACTGAGGCCCACTGGGACGGAGGTTCAATTCCAGCAGTGGGGCTGGGCCTCCTACTCCCACCGCTGGAAAGCAGTGATGCCCACCCCCCCCCAAAAAAAATGAGTGGGGAAGCTGGACGAAGTAAGAAGACAAAAACATATCACTTTCATACGGGATGGGAGATTTGACACTACAAACCGGCATTCAGCTGGAGTCCTGAGCACATGACAAGTTCTGGAACTTACTTGCAAAGGGAAAGTTCCTAAACATGAGAAAATGTGCCATCTCCTTGACTGCATTGTTTGGCTTTACTTATTAATGTGAGTCAGTCTTTTCCCACATAAAGATCATTAAGTCCAAGTATGTTCCACCGTGACCGACGATCATTTGGAAGTGCACTTGAGGCTGGGTGTCAGCAGCTACTGTCCAGACTATGCATCCCTGGCTCATTCCATTCAGTGCAAGTCATCAGAGCAAACTCAGGTCATGACAGAAAATGTAGTGGATTGTGTTGTGTTGTACAATATGAACTCAAGCGATTATACAAGGTACGTAAGCATACATTGTACATATAAAGAGTTCTCAAGGCATTTATGAGTAAATGTCATAAATAAAAAACATGTTTTGCACTTTTGTAGTTGGTAGATCATTTTGACTTGATCATTTATAAGTAGCCCGCATGCTGCGAAAGTGTGAGCACCCTGAGACTTAAGAGTCTCAGGCTCCCTTTGGGGCAGTTCTGCTATGCCCTATGGCAGTGGTTCTCAGTCTCCTAGTGCTGCGATACAGCTTTAATACACTTTAATACAGCTCCTCATGTGGTGGTGACCCTCCAATCATAAAATTATTTTCGTTGCTATTTCATCACTGTCACTTTGCTATTGTTATGAATCAGGTGATACCCAAAGGGGTCGCGACCCACAGGTTGAGAAGCACTGCTCTGGAGGGCTGCTTTGAGTGGGAAAGGACTCCAGAGCCATGGTTTGGGTAACTCCAATATGACCTCGCATGAATCTGCCTGATAACATCTTTGCAATGTGCGGTCGTCTCAAATCAAGCATCAAATAAATTCGAGATCACACTTTTCCTCTTCCTGGTTCTGACACCAGCTGCCCACACAGCACTTCTTCTTCTCACCCTCGTTACTTGAAGCTAGGTCAGATCTCACAGTTAAAAGGTCATCATCCTTTAGACTGCCAAAAAGACCTCAAACTTCAGGCACCGGTTGCAAGTTTCAGAATTCATGTGCCAACCTCACTTCTGGCCTGCTGACTCCAAAGTCTGGACTTCCCGCCAGAGGGTTTTCCTCTGTCAGGATCCTCCTCTCTGACCTGTGGTCTCTCACGTTCAATAATTTGCTGGTGTGACTCAGAGAGAGTGCTATGCTGGGGATTATATTAGGAAAAAGATGGAGGTCAGAACCTACAAAGAGCTCCCATGTCACAAAGGACACATTACTGTCCCACATGCATCAGTGTCTTTACCAACCTAGAAGCACACGGGCTTTCTAAGGCCTCATTGCACAGTGATGGAACCGTCAGCCGGGATTCTGCCAGTGGACCATGGTTCAGAAGGACAGATACTTAATTTTTTGTTGACTTTGGTAAACCAGTTGTTAACATAGCACTTGTCATCAGGGTCCTCTTTCAGGTGGGCGGCTAGGTAGCCATCTAATGTGGAAATGACAAATTCACATTCCTTACTCTGTTTTAACATTCATCTGTGCAACAGCATATTCTAAGTTCTCTTAGTAATGCTTATTCTATCCATGGGTATAAAAAACTATACAGATCTCTGCTCGTAATATTTATTCATTCATTCCATAAAACTCATTATACTTTTGATGAAAGACAACATTTTTATTTCCTGGCATTTGTTACTTCAGTAAACAAACATAAATGTAAAGAGAAAAAGTGCCAAACAACCAGAAGGTGACACACTGTCATTCATTTCAGCTTTGTGTTATTGTTCCAAATTCCCATGAGATGTTATGAGTGCTCAGGTGTTCCCCATCAGTAAAACCACAGGAAACTGGGACACAAAGAACTAATAGAAACACAAAGTTCATATGGGGGGGGGGAGTAAGTTCAGAAACCTTCAAAAATATAAAATTTGTAGAAAATCATTGATTTGTCGAACCTCCTCAGGGAAAATTTCTAGAAAACATCATAATGACTTTGAAAAAAAGACTAATGGATTGTGAAAATTTAAATGCAAGTTGTAGCCAATTACAAGATAGGAATCAATCATATTTTTTTTGAATATTGGAGAAGTGCTAGATCCATGGAAAGCAACTGAAGAACAACTGTTTGTACTTAATGACATTGGAAATGAACAAATTGACATTAATGCTTATCAAGATTTTATGAAAAACATCCTAAAAAATTCCTCAAATTATGCAATTTCTGAAAGTGCTCAAAGAGCTAAAAATATTGTCAGAACAATTGCTCTAAATTCAGCAGAAGTGGAAAGGGGTCTTTCAGGGATGAACATAGTCTGACTCAAGAAGAGAAGTCATCTGTTTCTAACCTATCAAGCACAGTGACTATTGTCTAGCTGGCCTACCTCTAAAGGAATGGAATCTCACTCCTACAGTGAAAAGATGGTTAAGGATAAATCACACAGCCGTTGATTCTTGTATAAAATTGAAGAACATTGCAAGTGAGGACGCCAGACAAGAAGCACTATGGAAATATCTTAAATAACAGTTTTACTGTTTTTGAGGGGGAGGGGAGAGGTCAGGTAGTATTTAATATTTTTCATAAATATTTTGTTTTGTTTTGTTTTGCCGGGGGGGGGGGGGGGGCGCTCACTGCCCTCTGGTGGTGGGAGCAGGAGGCCCAGCCTTGCTGCTGGATTTGAATCTCCAACTCAGTGGGCCGCAGTCCAGCGTCATAAAATGATTTTCATTGCTACTTCATCACGGTCATTTTGCTACTTTTATGCATCTACTGACTCCTGTGAAAGAGTCGTTCGACCCCCAAAGTCAACCACTAAGCCACCAGGGCTCAGCCCTTTTCATAAATATTTTATTTTGGTTTTGGTTTTTTTGGGGCGTCACTGCTCTCCGGTGGTGGGAGTAGGAGGCCCAGCCCCACTGCTGGAATTGAACCTCCGTCCCAGTGGGCCGCAGTCCCGCGCACAACCACTACGCCACCGGGGCTCAGCCCTTCATAAATATTTTAAAGCACCTTTTCACAACAATCTAATCTTGTATATCTCTTTTATTGTTTATATTTGTTAATGTATGAAATAATAAACCACCTTTTGATATATATACTTCAATGGTCATTAGGGCAGCAACCAGATTAAATTATTTGAATCCAACCATGAACTCGGGTCTTAAATGCTTGTCAAAAAAGCAAGCAGTCAACCAACTAAGATATCAGGTATGTCCACTGAAGAAGCATATCGGTTGCAAATTAAAAATCCAAGACTAGGGCTGAGCCCCGGTGGCGCAGTGGTTGTACGCGGGACTGTGGCCCACTGGGACGGAGGTTCAATTCCAGCAGTGGGGCTGGGCCTCCTACTCCCACCACCAGAGAGCAGTAATGCCCCCCCCCTCCAAAAAAAATCCAAGACTAGGGGAAGGAATGGTATTAAAGCTTAAATTCTGAGCACCCAATTTGCAGAAGGCTATGGATGACAGAAAATTCCAAAATTCCATTTGCAGGGGCCCCATGTGGATTATGCCTCCAATGAATCCTCTATGATCAGCAGTTCTCAACTTATGGATCAGGACTCCTTGGGGGGTCGAACGACTCTTTCACAGGAGTCAGTAGATGCATAAAAGTAGCAAAATGACAGTGATGAAGTAGCAATGAAAATAATTTTATGACCGGGGGGGAGGGGGTCACCACAACATGAGGAATTGTATTGAAAGGTGGTCGCAGCAATAGGAAAGGTGAGAACCATTGCTCCATGATAATTGACCAGAGACAGGACTCATCAGAAAGAGACCATCAGGAAGTAAAATGAGGCAGATGTAGTTAGGCTAAGATTCAACATCCTATTATTTGTTGTCACTAGTTCTGTTTTATTTTCTTAATGTTTGTGGCAGTCACCTAATCTGGTGTCAGTTTGAGGATTAAGAGTGCAGGGTGGAGTCTAGGCTGTCAGTCTGGAGATAGCCAATGAGATCTCTCTGTGGGCATGGCTTTCTCCTGAGAATTCTGGGGAATTCGGCTGTATTTTCCTCTTGGAGGTGAGGAACTCACTACTCACTCTACTGACATTCTACTGACAGAACACAAGGCTGAATCCCTGTGAGACATCCAGGAGAAGAAGCTACATGGATTTACCCTAATGGAACCAGACCTCTGAAACCAGAAAATCCAAATAGAGACTCCTGCTGAGATGTTTAAAAAGCCACAAAGAGGCCCCTGCCAGTGCTGATATGTTTACAACGTCACAAGATACACAAGACTTTGCACCCACTGGCTTGAGATTGTCCTGGTGTCATTGCATGTGCTTCGTGACTCTGAAGAGGACTTATGGATTCTTATCAGACAGATGGGTTAAAATCAGACTTATGACCTTGGACTGAACTGGGTTGGGGTGTTTTCTTAATGTATAGTTGCTCTTATATATAAGTTTTATATATAAAACTCTTTCTTATACACATATGAATGTTTATGAATTTGTTTCTCTAGTCTATATGGACAAGCACAATGTTCTTGGGTATTTTAGGGGGGGTGGGGGGGAGTTATGTGTGTTTTTCCATATATGAACCAGGATAGGTAAATCTATAGAGAAAGTAACTGGATTCATAGTTATTAGAGTTATTGCAGGGGAGGTTGTGGGGAAGGGGGCGGAATGGGGAACTCATAATAATGAGTATAAGAGGGCTGAGCCCCAGTGGCGTAGTGGTTGTGTGTGGGACTGGGGCTCACAGGGTTGGCAGTTCATATCCAGCAGCAGCTCTCCAGGAGCAAGGCTGAGCCTCCTACTCCCACCTGAGGGCAGTGATGCACACAAAAAAACACAAAAAATAATGAGTATAAGAAAGATGTAAAAAAGAAGAAAGATGAAAATATTCTAAAAATGATTGTGGTGATGATTATACAACTCTTTTTTACTTTTTTTTTTTTGGGGGGGGGGGAGCATCACTGCTCTCCGGTGGTGGGAGTAGAAGGCCCAGCCCCACTGCTGGAATTGAACCTCCGTCCCAGTGGGCCGCAGTCCCGCGCACAACCCCTATGCCACCAGGGCTCAGCGCCTATACAACTATTTTTTAATATATAAATCTTATTTTCTTTTTTAGGAATAATATTTTATTCAGTCATCTTTCTTTACAACTGAAACTCTGGGAATTCAAAATTAACATCCTTGCCCGTAAGCTTCTTATAAACTCCAGAGAAGGTTTCAACCTTGTGTTCTACATTGCTTTGTTGTGCTTTGTCCAGACGAACCTTTATAAGCCTGCTGCCGTCCAGCTTTACACGGATTCTCTTGCCCACAATTTCACTTAGGAAGACCAAGTCTTCAAGGATTGCATCATGCACAGCTGTCAAAGTGCGGCTCCTGGGACACTTTTGCTTATTCTTTGTACGGCTTTTCCGAGTTGGTTTAGGCAGAATTCTCCTCTGAGCAATAAAGACAACGTACTTTCCACTGAATTTTTTCTACAGTTCCCCAACTAGCCGGACTTGGATTTTCTGGAAAGACTTCAGTTGAGGAACAGGAACAAAGATTATAATAGCTTTCCGACCACCACCAGCTTCGATTTCCTTGGCGGCCGTTATGTTCAGCTCCTGTAACTGGGCTTTGAGGTCTGAGTTCATCTCCAGCTCGAGAAGAGCCTGAGAGATGCCGGACTCGAATTCATCCGGCTTTTCGCCATTTGGCTTCACAATCTTCGCACTGGAACTGAACATGACTTTTCTTGCCGGACACCTTAAGGCTGAGCCCCAGTAGCGTAGTGGTTGAGTGCGGGACTGCGGCCGACTGGCTTGGCAGTTCAAATCCAGCAGCAGCTCTCCAGGAGCAAGGCTGGGCCTCCCACTTCCACCAGAGGGCAGTGATGCCTTAAAAAAAATCATTTTATTGGGGGCTCTTCCAGGTCTTATAACAATCCATACATCAGTTGTATCAAGCGCACTTATACATATATTGTCATCATCATTTTCAAAACATTTTCTATCTAAAAGAACCACTGATATCAGCTCCTTTTTAACCCTCCCTCCCACCCTCTTGAATACTTGATAAATTGTAAATTATTATTATTTTCCTATCTTACACTGTCCACCTCACTCACATTTCTGTTGTTCATCCCCTTGGTGGGGGTGTGATTATATAATTTTTTAAAGTATGATTAAATCATCCAATTATATGATATATGAATTATATGTCAATAAGGCTCTTAAAATATCACTAGGTGTCTATGAGTAAGTGATGGATAAAATATTCAGAAAGAGATTTACTTCTCCTCCTTAGTGAAGTAAATCATTCACAGAAGGGCAAATATTGTATGAGATCATAACTATAAGAATAAAAACCAAGGCAAAGACTTGCATACCAAATGAAACAGATTTTGTTCCCCATGGAGAGTGGATGGGATGCAACAATGTACTAAAAGGTGGACAGGTATTTATTTACAGGGGCGGAAGGGAGGATGGAGCCCATAAGAGAAGAGGAACCAGGAGGGGGATAAGATAAACTCTGTGTGTGTGTGTGTGTGTGTGTGTGTGTGTGGTGTTGATGAGTGATTCGAATTGTTGAGTGCAGAGTTGATTACGTGAAATATAAAAACTGCCACCACCTAATTCACAATAAAAATATGCATGAAAAATAAATACTATTCACCACTTCAAGCCCGGCTCAAGAAGTGTTCACCCAAAAAATCCTCTCAATCACCTCCGTGTACAGTGCTTCCTCCTGTCTTGGTGCTCCCCATTGTCAGAATAATTTAATCTGCTCTCAGCTACATAATTTTCTTCTGCTGTTATTAAAACGTCTCACATGTCGATACTTTCTGCTGCACCGACTGCAAAGGTCACTTAGGGTTAGAACTGTCACATTTCCCTGTTTTGGTCCCCTAAGGCAACCAGCCCCTCAAGGCCAGAAGATAGAGAGCAGGTAGGCACGTGGTTGCTGCTTTTAGCCCACAGATGCATTACTAGAGAAAAGAAGAAGGTTTGGATGAAGAGACAGACATTTCCAGGGCACCAGAAATCCTACCCAAGAAATATGTGCCAAATACCTACTGACTTTAGGACATTCACTCTTAGAAAACAGAGAGTTGATGACTCAGTTTTAGCCAGTATAAGTATTTCCTGTGTGGGTGACTAATGACCTGGAGCAGCAGGCGTCTTGTTACCTTCCGCTTGAGCAGTGCTGCTCTAAACACACATCTGCCTACACTCCCACGCACACATCTGGTGTCATGCGCACAACAGCCCTGGAGCAACAGTTGCCAGCTTCATGAGAAAAGCCACCCGGGGTAGAGCAGTAGAGATGGGGCTTTAAAACAAGTGCAGTCCAACGACAGGAGACTCAGAAACTTCGTGCCAGTGTTAACAGGACAGGTTTGGGTCTGAGAGATGATGCAGGAAATTTTCTCCTACCCGTTTCCATGCTCAATATAAACAGAGCTCAGTCAATTGGGAAAGCAATCTGCACAAACCAACATCTAATGGATTTTAGCACACAGACTATTCTTACATAAATTCCTTAAATCAACACTACCTTAAATTCTATGCCATGGCATAGATTCTTGATGTTATCAATGCAATTCTCTTAAGGGACTGCTTGACAATGTTTTTCAATTTTGTTTCTTTTTTTAAAATTTTTGGGCATCACTGCCCTCTGGTTGTCGTGGGAGCTACCCAGCGCTGCTCCTGATTTGAACCGCCAAGCCTGTGGGCCGCAGTCCCGCACTCAATCACTATGCCACTGGGGCTCAGCCCCTTGTTTCTTTTGTTTTTTATGTAGTTTTTGTTGTTGATGATGATCTAGTTGGTTCTGGTTTTGTTTATTGCTTTTCTCATATAACTGCCAAAGTAAACCAGAGTCATACATAACGGGAGGACAAGCAGAAGGCTTCTGGGATCCCACCTAATTCTAGCCCTCCTGCAAGGACAGTCAGTTCATGGAATATGACAATATTCAATACTCATGAAGAGACCATTACAGAGAAGTGTACTACAGAAAGGGTGGTGAAGAAAGCAGATGGTGCCCAGCAATCAATTAGAAGTATCTGGGGCCTTAAAGGCTTATAGTCAAGCCAGCAGCTGTATGAGGCGTCAGCTAAATCCATACAGAGGAAGCATACCAGTCTGTGTGATCCAAAAATGACAATTAAAAAAAAAAATCCGGTTGAGCCCCAGTGGTGTAGTGGTTTTGCGTGGGACTGTGCCCCACTGGGTTGGAGGTTCAATTCCAGCTCCACAGAGCAAAGGCTGGGCCTCCTACTCCCACCACCTGAGGGCAGTGATGCCTAAAATAAATAAATAAATAAATAAATAAATAAATAAATAAAAATCCAAATATAAGGGCTGAGCCCCGGTGGTGTAGTGGTTGTGCGCGGGACTGCGGCTCACTGGGATGGAGGTTCAATTCCAGCAGTGGCTCCACAGGAGCAAAGGCTAGGCCTCCTACTCCCACCACGAGAGGGCAGTGATGCCCAAAAAACAAAAACAAAATAATAAATAAATAAGTAAATCCAAATATAACAAAGGGAAAAGCATAAGAGCTTAAATAATGAACACTCAATGTACAGAAAGCATTGGAGGATGAGTGGGACCCAACATCTCTCTGCAGATTGGGCCTCACACAGACCCCTCTACTCCCAGGTGAGGGACTCAAACCGCTTTGCTATCAGTCAGAGATTATTAAAAAACTTGATTATGTTGAAACAAACCATGGTAGAATATGATACTTGATTGGATGAACTATTGAATTGTTTGATATGTGGATGAAGTGACAATACAACTACTTTTAAAATGTTGTAAGTATAACAGATCAGCGCTTACGTTACATGGAATCCAGGAACAGGAATGGGAGTAGCCATACAAAGAAGGTTGGGGAAGGTGGGGAGCGGAGGGGGAGAAGAGGGAATTTATGATGATGATCGACATATAACCACCACCCCAAGGGGACAATCAACAGAAACCATGAGGGAAGGAAACTGGCAGTGGGTGTAAGATATGAAAATAGCAATAATTTTTCATTTATAAAGGGGGTTCATAAGGTAGTGTGGGGAGAGGGAAAAAAGAAGAGCTGATACTAAGGCCCCACTTGAAAGCAAATGTTTAAAAAAAATTGTGATGGCAACATATGTACAAATACACTTGATACAATTGATATAGATTGTTATAAGAGCTGCAAAATCCCCCCAATAAAATGATATTTTCATTAAAAAATTTTATTTTTGCAAAAATACCTCCTCTAGAGAGAAACAAAAAGGACAAAATGTAATAAAAAGTTACCATTTGGAGACTCATGGTGATGTACTATTCTTTTTTTGTTTGTTTGTTTGTTTGTTTTTGTTTTTGAGAGGCATCACTGCCCTCAGGTGCTGGGAGTAGGAGGCCCAGCCTCTGCTCCGTGGAGCTGGAATCGAACCTCCATCCCAGTGGGCTGCAGTCCCGCGCACAACCACTACGCCACCGGGGCTCAGCCCATTCATGCAACTTTTCTGTAAGTTTGAAGTTATGTTAAAAAAAAATGTTCTTTTAAAAAACAAAAATAAAACAGCAACAGAAAAAAATCACTTTAAAAAGAATTAGCGGGGGGCTGAGCCCCGGTGGCGCAGTGGTTGTGCGCGGGACTGCGGCCCACTGGGATGGAGGTTCAATTCCGGCTCCCAGGAGCAAAGGCTGGGCCTCCTACTCCCACCACCTGAGGGCAGTGATGCCTAAAAAAAAAAAAAAAGAATTAGTGGGCTGAGCCCCGGTGGCGTAAGTGGTTGAGTGCACAACTGCAGCCCGCGGGCTTGGCGGTTCAAATCCAGCGGCGGCTGGGTAACACCCACGACCACCAGAGGCAGTGATGCCCACAAAAACAAAACACGCATATGCATATAAGGGAGAGGTTTATATATGAGAAAGTAACCCAGTCCAGTCCAAGTCCATAAGTCTGTTATTAGCCCATGTGTATGATATCAATCTATAAAGTCTTCTTCAGACTCACCAAGCACGTGCAATGATGCCAGGAAAAACACAGGCCAGTGGGTGCAGAGTCTTGTGTATCCAGTGGTAATAGAAACATCTCAGCACTGGCAGGAGTCTCCACTGGCTTCTCCAGCCCCAGAAGTCTGGTTCAACCAGGGCAAGCCCACATGGCTTCTCCTCCAGCTCCTCCACGTTCCAGGACTCAAGATCTATCTGTCATGTTGTTTTGTCAGTCGAGTGTCCCAAGGGACTGAGTTTTGTTTCTTGTCAGTAGAGTATCTCCAAGTGACTGAGTTGATGGTCTTTCATCTCCACAGGAGGAATATCATGAGATTTCTCAGCATTCTCAGAGAAAGCCATGCCCACACAGAGGTCTCATTGGCTATCTCCAGATTGACAGGCTAGACTCCATCCCTACACTCTTTTTTTTGGGGGGGGGGGGGGGGAGCGGGGGCATCACTGCTCTCCGGTGGTGGGAGTAGGAGGCGCAGCCCTACTGCTGGAATTGAACCTCCGTCCCAGTGGGCCGCAGTCCCGTGCACAACCACTACGCCTCCGGGGCTCAGCCCCCATCCCTACACTCTTAATCAAATTGGCACCAGAATACATGACTGTCACAAAAGGGAATGGAACAACAACAACAAAAAAAACACAGAAAACAAAAGGGAATGGAAATACCTAGCTTAGTATTGCTATAAGTGTTAAATAAAATGATATTCGCTAATGAATATGATTCCTAGTTTCCATTTTTAAAGTAATTATCGAGTTTCATGGACTTTTTCAGGAACCCTGGTGGCATAGTGGGTTACACATTGGGCTACTGTCATAGTTAAGTTTTATTGTGCCAACCTGGCCGATAAACACATGTGGGATTAATTGAAGGGCTAAGTGATAAATGGCTCGGTGAGCCTCACCTTTCTAGTTCTCGGGTCTCTTGCTCTGTGTTGGTCAGACAAGGGTGCAGCTGCATTAGCCAGCGCTGACATGCTTATACGTTCACTGATTCGGCTTTCTTCCTGCAGTCAGCCTCATGTTGTGTGCTTTGTGGGATGGGGGAGAACTTTGTAGTTTGGGGTCGGACATATGGGCTAATGTTGGCCTTATGGGCTTGGACAGCATTGGGTTGGGATGCTTTCTTAATATGAAACTACCTCATGTACATATGACTTTCCATGGATTCGTTCCTGGTTTACCCAGACTAACCCAGCTACCCAAGCACGAAATGAAGCGTTTCTACACATCCACCACTGGACAGGAGAGAGATGAGGCTCTCTACTCCGGTAAAGATGTACAGCCTCCTGAGACCTGAGGGAGCAGTTCTTCTCTGTCCCATAGTCTTGCTCTAAGTCATACAAGATTGGGTGGCAGTGGCTTTTTTCTTTTCTTTTGAAAGATAATTTTATTGGGGGTTCTTAGAACAATCCATACATCAATTGTATCAAGCACATTTGTTCATATATTGTTATTTTCTAAACATTTACCTTTTTTATGAGCCCTTAGTATCAGCTCTTCTTTTAACAACCCCCCCCCCACATACACACACACCCCACACACACCCTACACTGGTCGCTGCCTCCCTTCCTCTGTGATTTCTTCCCTCCCTCCTGGTATCACTACTCCCATTTCTGTTCCCGAGGGGGCGCTGAGCCCTGGTGGCGTAAGTGGTTGAGTGTGGAACTGTAGCCCGTGGGCTTGGCAGTTCAAATCCAGCGGCCACGACCCCCAGAGGCAGTGATGCCCACAAAAAAAAAAAAATAATGTAAATCCTGAGGGGTTTATCTGACCTAGATTCCATGTGTTGTGAGCTCTTATCTATACCTGGGACCATGCTCTGGCAGGTCACCTCTGTGAAAGATAGGACTGGGGTCATGATAGTGCGGGGTGAGGAAGCCTTAAGGAACCAGAGGAATACTGTATTTCATCAGTGCTGTACTTCACCCCGGTTGATTCATCTCTTCCTTGCGACCCTTCTGTAAGGAGAACATATGCTTATTATTATTTTATTTTGGGTAGGGGGGGCATCACTGCTCTCCGGTGGTGGGAATAGGAGGCCCAGCCCCACTGCTGGAATTGAACCTCCGTCCCAGCGGGCCGCAGTCCTGCGCACAACCTCTACGCCACCGGGGCTCAGCCCACATATGCTTATTATAAGAGTGTTTTGATAAAGTTAGGTAAAACTTCAGTCAAAAAACACCCATTAAAGTTTCACCAGAAATTCCTTCACCATGACAATGCTCCTGCTCATCTCTCTCCTCAAAGTCAACTTGAGGAACTTTCAGTGGGAAATCCTTTGACATCCCACTCACAGTACTGAGCCGGCTCCTTCTACCTGCGTTTTGTTTCCTAATCTTTTTTTTAAAAAATCATTTTATTGGGGGCTCATACAACTTTTTTGGGGGTGGGCATCACTGCCCTCTGGTGGTCATGGGAACTACCCAGCATTGCTCCTGAGAGCTGCCACTGGATTTGAACTGCCAAGCCCGCGGGCCGCAGTCCTGCACTCAACCACTTATGCCACTGGGGCTCAGCCACTGATACAACTCTTATCATGATCAATACATACATCTATTGTATGCAAACATTTGTACACTTGCTGCCATCATCATTCTCAAATCATTTGTGTTCTGCTTTAACCCTTGGTATTAGCTTCTCATATTTCCCCTTCCTCCCTGACCCTCTCCCTCAAGAATGCTTGATAATTTATAAATTATTTTGTCATATCATACATTGTCCGATGTTTCCCTTCACCCAGTTCCCTGTTGTAAGTACCCCAGGGAGGAGGTTATATGTAGACCCTTGTAATTGGTTCCCCCTTTCTACCCCACCTTCCCTCCACCCTCCCCGTATCACTACTCTCACCACTAGTCCTGAAGGGATCATCTATCCTGAATTCCCTGCTTCCGGTTCCTATCTGTACCAGTGTACATCCCCTGGTCTAGCCGGATTTTAAGGTTTAGTGGGGGCGGGGGCAGGGGGAGCATTGAAGAACTAGAGAAAAGTTGCATATTTCAGCAGTGGCTTTTATGCACTTTTTATCCTGAACACCTGAAAAAGCACAGGCACAGAATAAAGGCACAATAAAGTTATTGCGTGGATGAGTGAGTAAATCCTGGAATTCCACTAAAGCAACTTCCCCGCAGATCCCATGGTAACATAATATGCAGCATTGGTTGTTTAATGGGATGAGTAATCCCTGACACTGTGATGTACCTCAAACAAAGCCACCATCCATTGGTGGAGGTTTGCCATTGTTGCTGAGCAGGTTTCAATGTAGCTTCCAGATTAAGATGTGGAACAAAGACCTGGTGATCAACTTCCCTCCCAGATTACTAACTAAAAGTTCTGTACAGTTCTGCTCTACCCAATGGAGCACTCATGGGGTCACCCTGAGTAGAAGAAGATGCACTCCCAATTGGTCTCTAGCTCCTGGATGCTAAGACCCTAGGGAAAAGATTGAGAAATTGGACAAAAGCATGGCAATCTTGGAGTGATGAATCTCTTTTACCTATACAGCAAGGGCCTTTCTCAGAGCTCCAGCTGGTTCCCAATATTAAAATCTGCGTAAAACTACCACCATCCACTGCCCTCCAGTGGCCCCCCCAACTCATACTGGCACTATCGGACAGATTGGAAGTGCTCCTTAGGGGGGGGGTTGAAACTGGACTGGAAGTCTCTGGAGAAGCAGACAGCCTCCTCTTTCTCTTGCTAGTGGATCTGAAATAGGGACTCGTCGTTAAGCGCTTAATCCATTGCACCATAGGGCTCTTTATAGTCACACCAGGGGGGCTTAGGGCTCAGTATGGCTGGAGCCAGGCTGCTGCTCACTTCTGGGGGTCCTGTGTGGCCTTGCGCAGGGACTTGAGCAAGCCCTATAGGGAGGGCTTCCTTGCGCGCAGGCCGAGCTATGCCTTATACACAGGTGGGCCTTCAGGGATCCGCGGGACTCGGGGTGGGCGCTGTACTCCGCTCTGCCCAGACGGAAGGGGCCAGAGCCCAAGGAGGTTGTCGGACCCGCAGTCAACAACCCACCCGGTTGTTTGAATACTTAACAACAGATTGGTGGCTTCACTCGAACAAAACCAGGAGAAGGGAGAGCCGCCAAGTTGGGGGAGGATGGGGGAGATGAGGTGAGGGAGAGGAGAAAAGAGATCTCAACCTAAGAGAGGAGTCAGAAAGGGAGAGAGATGGGGCGAAAGAGGCGGCAGATTTGGGGGAGAACTGGACGCCGAGAGCGTCTGACGGCGACAGGGGCTGGGAGGGATGCGGGGAAGAAGCCCAGCTCCGAGGCGAGGCGCGGACCGGGAGGCCTCCTGGCTCTCTGGCTGGGCTGCAAAGAAGTGTCACCGATTTCTCCGACTCGGACGGATCCGCCACCTCTAGCCGTTCCACGGCCTCTCGAGGTACCCAAGCCCCCGCCGCCTCTCTGGGTCCCGAAGTAGCGGCCGCCAGCCCGCGGGCCAACTCCGGGAGGCTCCCCCAAAGCCGCCGGGCGGGAGGCGGGAGCGAGGGAGGGGGGAGAGGGGAGGGAGGGAGAGAGGGGAGGGGGAGGGAGGGGCTCCGGTGGGAGGCGACCATGTGGTTCCAGCTCGCTCTAGGTTTTTTTCCTTCTTTCTTCACTCCTTTTTCTTTCCAAACAGGGAAAAGTGTTCCGCTCCGCGGGAGCGCCTTTCCGCCTCGCCTCTTCCCCGGTAACACTCGTCCCCGCTCGGGTCTCGGCGCCAGCTGGTGCGGCGAGCGCAGGGCGCCCCTGGGTGTTGGGGGGCGCGGGGCCCGGAGGGGGGGGGACCGCTCCGCGTCCGCACGTGGCGCCCGCCACCCGGCGCGCCCCGAGGCGCCGCACCCAGCCGGCCGAAGGTCTGTCCCCGCGCCCGGCCGCCCCGGGGCCAGGGAGCGGCTGAGCGGGGAGGTGGCGGCGCCCTGACCCGGGATGACAGCCCTCCTGCTTCTGCTAGGTGAGTGAGCGCTTCGGGAAGGGGGCTCTGAGGCCCGCAGCCCACCCAGCCCGCTCGCGGGCCGAAGGTACAATGGTTTGGCCCCGTGGTGCCCGCAGCCCCGGAGGCAGCCCGAGACCTCTGTCCCTGCCTCTTGGCCACGGAGGAGCACATCTGGACAGCTGCGGGCCGCCCGGGCGGCCATCGAAAATGTCTCAAACATCTGGCCCAGGAGCAGGCTTCCGCGCGGTCGACTTTGGCCCGCTTGGTGTGGAGAAACCCTTTTAGGGTGCTGCTGAGTTTCTGGAATATGTGGGAAACTGGATAATTGGGGGAGGGAAGGGTTATCCAGGAATTTTTGTGCCAGGTTCTTAAGGGCGTGGGGGAGCTTTTTTGTTTCAAACGGGCGCCTCCAAGGGCTCAGATGAGAAACAGATGTGTTGGAGGGTAAGAGGAAGGGAATGGGGAAGAGACAGGGTTGAAGGCAGAGGGGAAAGGGACCCAGCCAAGGAAAACCAGGGGGGGTGGGGGCGGAAACGCTGAAAATGCCACAAGGAAGAAGAGAAAGGGAGAGGGGAGGCTGGCTGGGAAGGAGGGAGGGAATGGGAAGCAGAAGGACCAGGTGTGGGAGCTGGAGCAGAGGGTGTGAAGAAGACTGGGCAAGGGGTGGAATGGCCGAGGAGATGGGAGGAATGGACCCAGGGCTTTTCTTCTTCTTCATGAACCAGCCCCTGGGGCAAAAGCAACACCTCTCACGGGTTTTCTTCCAAGATTAACGCAGACAGGTCATCCGAGGCAGCAGAGACCCTTGGGCACAGGCTGAATAGCCTGGGCTGAAACAGGGCAGTTTGCAAAATAGGTGTACATCACGAACGCATGTGGGCAAGAGGCAGCTGGAGTCGCAGGCTCCTGAGGGGCAGGGGAGGCCCAGATGTACCAGTGAAGCTTGGGGGTCTGCCTGGAGGAGGACCCAAAGTGGGTCAAAGTTAAACATTGAGAAGAACCAGGCCCATGTGGGAGAGTGAAGCCTGTGGCGATGGCAGGAGACTTGAGAACTCATGTTGGCTTAGCACTAATTTTCTGGGTGACCTTGGATAACTCACTCAACCTGCAAGACTTCAATCTTCTTAGCTCTAAAATAAGAAAATGAGATGACTTGCAACTCGCTCTAGTTCCAACAGCCTACAACCTTGGGAAGAAGCACCAGTTTTTAGTGAAGAGGCAATAAAAGGTCACCCTGAAATAAATAAGTGTTTAGAGAATCTGCCTTATTGGGGTGAAATCTTACAACACAGTCAGGCCAAATTCATTCCTTCTTAGATCAGCCTCAGGCCAGTAATCACCCAGGTCAGAAGAATAAAAGAGGTGGGTTAGCCCAAATTATTGCTCAAGTAGGGCAACCAGAAGAGGCATTATTTCCTAAGCTCTTTTAGATCCTGTGCACACTTGGCATGTCTGGATGACACCTTTGACATCTTTACGAAACTACCGATCACCAGGTGTTTGGTAGATTCAAGCATCAGAGTTGTGGTAATACAAAGCAAATATTTACTCAGGACTTTATATGTACTATCTTGTTAATTTGTTTATTCTTTGCAGTAATCTTATTGACTACCCACTGCTATCCTCATTTTACAGTGGAAGACATCAAATATATACAAAAAGGTCAAGTAACGTGTTCAGTTGACTTGTGATGAGTAGAGATGGGATCTGAACTCCGGTTAGCAGCCTCTGGAGAGTACTGAGGCGCTACAGCCTCCATTTAGTGAAGCTCTTGTCTGTCTATGTCCTGCTCCATCCTGTCTGTAGAGCATGAGATTTCAGCATGATCCTGCCCTACAGGAGAAATCTGGGGAAAAGAAATGAAACTCAAATTCTCATGCTGTGGGATCAGTAGCGACACTACCTACAAGGTCAGTAGTTCAAGCCCATAGCCTATCCACAGGACAGAGATGAAGCTTTCTGCTCCCATATAGATTGATAGTGGTGAAAATCCTGTATAGGATCACTGTGAGTTGGAATTAACACGGTGGCAGTAGGATAAGTATCAGCACTGTCTTGGGCCTAGTCCACAGTGGAGAGTGACAAGTGACTTTGGCCCCCTTGCAATTGAAGTCAGCTCGCACGGCAAGGTGCAGACATTCATTACAGTCATTTCCCTAGTTCATGAGGAAGGAGAACTGGGCAAGGCGTGATTCAGATAACGCCAGTGATTCATTCCGTCCTTCTCTACTGAGTGGCTACCCTATGTCATCGGATAATTCACTCTTCATTGGGTTGATAATGATGATTATCAAAGATACCTCTCAAGATTTCTTTCTTGGTTTCATCTTCATAAAATGGTTACAAACAAACAAAATCGTGTCAGAAAGAAAAAAATACTATTTAAGATTGTGCACACTTGGATTTCCATCATTCACACCTACTGTTGGTGCCTTTTTCAGACTTACGCAGACTCGTGATATCCCAGTTAAGTTGATTAAGCTGTTAGAAGAAGTCATGGGGTAGATGAGATGAGGAAACCAGGACAGGGACACGATGGGAGGCCTGACAGGAGACATGCAGCAGACGGAAGCCCATGGGGGAAGCAGCAACTCTGGGGCTGGAAATAAGCCTTCCTTAACCCCCTAAGCCTTCCTTAACTGCCTGAGCTGGTGGCACCGGTGGGTTCTCACCTGTGAGGAGACCCAGGGCGAGCACACGCAGTGGTCAGCAGAGGCTTTCTAGTTGCTATGATGCTGAACAGGTTTCCAGGCGAAGACAAACTCAGAAGAGGGCCCGGAATCTACTTCCACCCGTCAGCTGGTGAATGTGCTATGAGTCACCACAGTCCATGTGCACTTGATAATGGGCACGCGCAGGATGAGGCAGTGTCTCATCCCTTTCATTGAGCAGGGCATCGCGAAGAACTGAGGGGTGAGCGGATGGCAGCTGGCAAAACCTCCAGTACAGTGAGCAAGGGACCACAGAATTGTGACGTGCTGAGTTTTCATTGGCTTGCTTCCATGCTTCCTTGTCCATCAGGACCCCTAGAAGCTTTTCTTTTAATTGCATGTAAAACATTACATGGACAGGAACCAGATAGTATCTCTTCTTGTACAGACTTACTGTTTGTTACCAGATTAATCAACGATTTCTCTTTTGAAGCCTGTGTCAGGGAGAGGAGGATATAGAAGAAGCTAATTAAGCAGAAAGTGAGTTTGACCAACGGCCCGAGTAGAAAATACAATGAATATGATGATGGCAACAAATGTACACATGTGCTTGACACATGGATGGATGGATGGATGGATGGATGGATGGATGGAGATAAGTTGTACGCGTCCCCAATAAAGTGATTTCTTAAAGCTTTTAAAACAGAAGAACTTAAGAAAAAGAAAAGGAAGTGAGTCTGGAGAAACTTTGAATGCATAGCTCTTCAGCTTTATAGTACAATGACAGGTAATGATGATGGTAATAATGATGATACAATCCCAGGAGGATGATATCTTGTCTCCTCTTGCTTTTGTCTTGTGCTCAGTTGGACAGTGTACTCATGAGTGTGATGATGATGAATGAAGACATTTTCAAGAGATAGAGTCAGGGGCTGAGCCCCGGTGGTGTAGTGGTTGTGCGTGGGACTGTGGCCCACTGGGATGGAGGTTCAATTCCAGCTCCTACTCCCACCACCAGCAGACAGTGATGCCTAAAAAAAAATTTTTTTTTTAAAAGAGAGAGAGATAGAGTCAGGATATGCCAGAACTAGGGGAAAGCTTGGAGGCTGTCTAACTCAATCGTTCTTAAAATCTGAAGTCCAAGACTCCTCTGAGAATCTGATGCATGCCATAAATTTAAGTCCCAGAAAAGTGCATATATTTTGCATACAGTTTCTAGGGTTTGCTTGATCTCCTGATACCCATTTTGGAATGCAACTTAACCCTGGTAGTGAACATACCCCTTCATTTATCCTGGAGAAGAAATCCCAAACTGGAGAGACAAGGCTTAGGTTATGCTAGCCTAATCAAAGGGCCAACTCTGGAACCTTGCTTCTATGATCTCCCCTATCACTAGTCCTGACACAGAAAAACATCTCCTGTTTTCCAATTAGTGAGTTATGCCCTAAGATTGCAGTTGCTCGTCAGATTCTTCAGTTAAAGGAGCAAAAGTACTAAATAATTGGCCTCAGTGGTTATGTTGAGAAATTCCCTAAAAACTAGGGCAGATGTCGTAACATTTCAATTTAACCATCCTAATTGGAGAGTCTGCAAGCATCAGTAGTTCCACATGTAATATCTGACTTATTCAGGGAAAAGGGAACCGCATACTCAAAGCCTTACACACAGAGCAGGGTTGAAAATCAGTATCTCAAGTTCATTTCTTTATCTTGGCATAGGATCCATTCCATTCCGAGATCTGTTAAGTGGACATAATGAGGCTAAGGTTATCGCTAAGTTCCTCTCCAACTAGCACTCTGAGTTTTTCATTCTGAGAATTTGCCTGCTGTTCTGGATGTGCGGGTGGATGTGGATGTGGCCTGGAGGGGGATGTCGTCTAGATGCAGACGTGGATATGAACGTGGTCTGAATGTGGATGTGATGGAGCTGCGGATGTGCATATGGTCTGGAAGTGGATGTGGATGATGTGGATATGGATGATGCAGATAGGGATGTGGATGATGTGGATGTAACATGATTGTGGATGTGGACATGGTCTGGATGTGGATGTGGACAAAGGTGTGGTTGAGGGTGCAGGTGTGACCAGAACCACATACATGTACCTCTCCCAGCCTGTGCGTTTCTTTCAGACATGTACTACGTCAATCATTAGCATACAAGTGCAAGTCCCTAAGGGCCGCAATATATAGAAAGCAGCAGAGACTTCCATCGTGGACCTGCACTGTGGCACTGCTAGCCAGTAGACACCATGCAGGGTCAGGGGAGATGGCCAGATCACCTTGCCCAGGACGTCTGGGGACTGAAAAATCCACTTGAAGGACCTCATCTAAGCAGATGAGACATCTCGGTCCCAGAGGCTCCAGTGTAGAGGCTCTCCGGTATGAAACTATTTGCAAGCATTAAGCATTTTTGTCTGTTTTTTTTTTTAAATTAAGGCATAATTTGCATATAACGAAAGACATATTATGTGTTCCACAAACACCTTCCACTATCATTTCTATGGATGTGAACTGGTTCTTGGGTTTTAGAATGAGAATTGTATAATAGGAGCTCACCTGGACATACTATCAGGAAGGACTCATCCCTGGAGAAGGCCATCACGCTTGATCAAGGGCAGCAAAAAGAGGAGGGACCTCTTGGTTGAGTGCGGTACTGCAGCTCGCGGGCTTGGCGGGTCGAATCCAGCGGCGGCTCTCAGGAGCAGCACTGGGTAGCGCCCACGACCACCAGAGGCAGTGATACAAGAGGAGGGCCCTCGCCCTGATGGACAGACACGGAGGCTGCCATGACAAGCTCCAGCATAAGCACGCCTGTGAGCAGGCCGCAGGCCCCCCCGCAGCATTCTGTTTTCATACACTGCATCGCTCTGAGCTGGGATCCCCTCGACGGCCGCTAACAACTACCTCCACCACCACCCACGTGCAGTACTTAACCTGACCCATGAGTGCCCTGAGAGGAGACTCAACATGCCCGTGGGCAGAACTAGTTTGCTGGTCCAGTTCCTTGCTACCATTTGTACAGGACTTAGCCACTTCCCGAGGACATCTTCATACTTTATCATCAAATCACTCTTTGAGAGCAAGTGTCATTTTTATGCCATTTGACAGCTAAGTCCCCCGAGGCTTAGTGGTATGAGGTGGACTTCTCAAGATTACCCTGTCGGTAAACAGCTGAGCCCGGACACCAAGCAGAGGATGGGTGCTCGTGGCCCCCGCTGCAGACATGGTACATGGATTCCTCGTTTCTTCTACTCAGTCACCACATTGACAGTGCTCAAAATGACGTGAAACCCTTGTCCTTCTGGGGTCAGACACAGGAGCATTCCTTGATTAGCAGGGGACCCTGAGGCTGAGGTTGGGGATGGGATGTGGCTTGGGTATGACGTGTTTCCCATGTTGTTTTTAGTGAAAAATGCTGTTTTCAGCATTTCTGGATTTGAACTCCTGAAAAAGAAGAATGGCTGGCCAAGGAAAGAAGGGAAAATGATCTGGTTGTCTGAACTTTCTAACGTCTAAATACTGGAAAAATAAATGTTTATTGCTTTTGGTACCACATAGACCCTAATGAGGGAGACTGCCGGAATTGCACAACCTTTATTTTGTGAGTCACAGTCAGTCACCTCATTGTGTGTGTAGCCCCTGCCACCAGCTAGCGGTGATATGACTGAATGCTGCTTTGTTCCACTCACGCAGGGGAGAAGCTGGTGCCTTGTGCCTATAGGAGAAAAGAGAAGGAACAGCTATCTTCAGAATGGCTCCCCTCAAAGCATCTACTATTGGAGGTCTTTCTGAAGAGAAAGGGGTCCCGGTGGGTTAGTGGGTTAAATGTTGTGCTGCTACCTGCAAGGTCAGTGGTTCAAACCCACCAACTGCTAGAAAGAAAAAAGATGCAGCTCTCAGCTTCGGGAGGGACTTGTAATCTAGGAAATGCTCACGGGGTTGCTGGCGTTACAGTCGGCTCCACGGCACTGGATTTTCTGAACAGCAGCAGCAGCAGATGCGTTCGCAAGAGTCGGGGGCCCAGGCGGAGGAAGGTGATGAGGCTGCGGAAGCACAGCAGAGGAGCAGAAACTCCAGAACTACTAGAGTGCATTGGCATTCCCTTTATCCTCTTCTCATTCACAAAACAGTGGCTGAGCACTTCCTGTACAAAAGATACCCCCTCCCCGCCCCCCTGGCCAGCACAGGACGCACAGGCCAATGGGGAGCAAGAGCACAAATGCAAACTCTTTGGCTTCTAGCCAGAACAACCCTAAAGGACAGGGTAGACCCGCCTCTGGGTTTCAGAGACGGAAACTTTTTTAGGGAGCAGAAGGTAACATCTTTCTCCCTTGAACTGGCTGGTGATCATGCCCAACGTGTAGCCCCCCCGCCCATGCCACCTGGGAGGCAGGTTCCTAAATAAGCAAGTGCTGGACTCCAAGGTTTCTGCGAGTTCCAGGGAGGAAGCAGCAGAGGGAGGTGCTGTCTAGGAGAGTGAGGGGATTACTTCCGATGAGACACTTCCCCAGTCCTCACATCACCTGCCCCCGAGTGAGGCTGGTGGGGGGTGCATAGCTGGATGGGTGATGGATCACCCCATCTTCCTCAGAGGGACTGGGTCTGCGGTTCACGTCTTTGGCGTTCAGCCAGGAGCTTCATGGAAGGACTGAGCTTGCCGATGCCTTTGCCCATTGGAGGGTAAGAGTTATGGCCTCATTCTTCATCACAGCGGGCCAGCCACCTGGCCGCCTCCATGCCCTCATCCCACGTGGGAGTTATAAAATACATAACCCTGTCAATGACTTTGGATCTCTTGATTAAACACGGTGGGTCTCGATGGTATTTTTCTGTATGAGAAGGCAACAAGATAAAGGTGAGCGTTTCCTGGTTCAAAAGAAATCCGTTGTATGGAAGAGAGCTTCGGCCGCGGACATACTCTGACTTCTTTTTGTGAGGGGGGGCGAAAAAAGAACGCTCATATCCTTGAGAGGGCAATTGCTTTGTGACTTCATGGTTTAAATTTAGTTCTGGTTTTGTGGGGATGGTTTAGACTGGGAGGAATTGGCCCTCCAACCCAGCTTCTGTCACTTCGCATTGCTTCCAGTGACAGTTTCAATTATTTCCAATCACTCCTAAAGGGAAGAGTGGGGGAAGGGGCATCCGGCTTCCTTGTGGCCCAGCTGTGTGGCAACTGCTGCCTGAACCTGACCTCTGCGGACCCAACACCCTGCTTTCATCTAGCTTGGCTTCTTAAACACCGTGTGGCCCTTGGGTTCTTGAATTCTTACGCTCCCCTCTTCTTAGTCTTCCATCTGTCATTGGGACAAATAACAGATCCACAGGTTTGTTCTGAAGACTGAAAGCAGAGGAAGCCTTCCCACACCCTGCTTGATACATAAGAAGCCGTTTCCACGCAGGTGTTGTCATGACCGTGGCTGTCCCACCTAGCAGAGAGCTAGCCCAGGGTATGGGGAAGGTTTGCTTAGTCCTTTGGTCCTAGGCCCTCAAGGCCAGTCTTCTAGGCTTGACCCTTCAGGTTGCTCTGATTCCAGGACCCCAGGAGGCTCACAGACCCTGTCTGTCAGCACCTGCTCTGAGGGTGTAACTTTACAGCAAGAAATCGCCTTTCTTACGCCGTGTGGCATACCCACTGCCAGTGTAAGCTTCCTTTCCCCAGGCTCTGCTCTTTCTACTAAAAGAACACTTGCTCTTGAGCTGATCCTGACCCTGTTTGTGACTGAGTATATCTGGTCTTGGGTGGCTGGTTATTTCAAAAGTAGATCGCCAAGCTGTTTCTCTGAGGGGCTTCTACATAGCCTCAAATTTCCAACCTTTCAGTTAGCAGTGAAGCACATCAACCATTTGAACCAGCGAAGGGACTCTGGTTCTCTCAACTACTTCCTCCCAAATGTCTGTACCAACCTGGGCTATTCCAGCCAGGACAAATAACTGCTTGGTTAATTGCTGCTCTCAACATGAAGTACTACTTTACTGATCACCTACTATGTGCCAGGCATTTATTTTCTTTTATCTTTACAACAACCACTGAGGTAGTATTTGTGTTAGTTCAGGCACACGAGAGAAACAAATCCAGAGACACTCACATGTGTGTAAGAGAGACCTTTATATCAGTGAGCGTTTGTACATTAAGAAAACATCCTAGCCCAGTGTAGATCAAATCCATAAATCCCATATTACCCAATATGTCAATACTAGTTCATAGATTCCTCTGTAGATGCTCACAGCCATGCAGTGATACAGAGTGTAGGAAGACCACAGGCCAATGGGTGGGAAGTCTTGTGGATCCAGTGGTGGTTGTAGCATCTCGGTGCTGGTGTGGGTGCCCACGTGGCTCCTTCTGCTGCAGGGCTCTGGCTCTGTCAGCACCGCCCCATATGACTTGTCAACAAGAATGTCTTGCAAGGAGAATGTGTGTGTGTCCCGATTTCAGTGAGCTATTTATTTATCTCCATTCCTCCTCCAAATGAGGTCACTGAACTGTGACCTGATTAGCAGGCTAAACTCCACACCTTCACTCTTACTAGTCTCATGTTGACACCAGGTTATATAAATACCACAATTATTATCCCTATTTTCCAATCAGAAAAGGTTAGGCAGAAGAGGTAAAGACCTCTGTCCAGATTGCCCAGGGTGAATATAGCAAAAATCGAGAGTTGAGTTAACTTTTGGCTTCTGCCATGACCCAAAGAAGACAGAGTAAAAGGGCTGTGCTGATGCTATCTATGTAGTGACACTGCAGGAAGCCACTTGGGAACCAGAGCCCACCTCGTATTGAGGGATTGATGTATCAAGGAGAAAGTACAAGGTTCTATCTTCTCTATTTCCAAGCATTCATTTGTGCTGCTCAAATTGGGCTCCAAGGAGCCCAACTTCTGGATTTGAAATGTGTTGAATTACATTTCCTTTTTAAATTTGGAAGGAAAGGAAAACCTCAAGGTGAGAAGAGAAAAGTCTGTTTTTTTCCACTGACCTGAGTGCAGGGTGTGATTCCCCCTGCCCTCCCCCATCATTAAAGAGGACTGAACTAAATGTCCCAGATTTCTGCAGACCCAGAGTCCCCACTCTGAAGAAATTCTTGGGCCAGGAAAGTAGAGTCCAGGTTTTCAGAGGCGGCCTGGGCTCCATCTGCTTTCCTCTGGAGAAGTTCCATCCCCACCTGCTCTAGCCAATTGGAAGCAGCAGCAGACTCCGCATTACCTCATTCCCACCAAAGGAGGGGAGACTGGGAAGGCGGCCGCCTCACTGGGGCCTCTGCTCCACTCTCTGCTCCACTGCGTCTTACACCTGTTCCCAGGGGCCTGCGGGGTCCAAGTGCTCATCCCCCACATGCCTGCCACCGTAGTCTGACCTTCCTCTTCATCAATCTCCAAAACAGACTTCTCTTCGCTCTCAGCTCTCTCAATGAGAGAGAAGAGTGTGAACTTTCTGAAGCTCGTTTTTCATGTTTCGTTTTCGTTTTTCACTTCCCTCCCTCTCCACACCCTCCCCTCTCCTAACACCTCTGCAAGGGACTCACTCCTGCAGGACTAACCTAGGACCACTGACCTTGTAGTTAGCAGTCTGATACCTAGCCCACAGGGCCACTGGGGCTCTTGAGACAGCAAGTTCTTCCCCCTAGTACTTCTTGAATACCTTTAGGATAGCTTGACCAGTGCCATTTATTCATATCGACTCATGAAGAACACAAGAATTTCCCTATAGAACTGTGTGCCCTTGCATCTTCATGGGTCATGATCTTTTAAAAGTAGATCCACTAGGACACTTTCTCAGGTATCTATCCCCGGATGGATTCAAATCATCAACTTTTCTGTTAGTAGCTGAGGACTGAAATGTGAGCACCGCCCAAGGATTCCCAGAAGAGGCAATTGTACGTGACAGGATAGTAAGAGATTCTCTCTGTCCTATGGTGTCTCTGTGAGTCAGAATCAACTCAGCAACACCTAACCACAAAAGCAAAGAGTTCCCTGTTTGTGACTGTGTGGCCCTGAGCACAACAGTGTCTTCCTGTCTCTAATACCCAGCCCATTTTGGTACATGCCAGATACTTGGGAAATGTCTCAATGAGTCAACATGCCGTCAGACTTATGAACAAAGAAATGAATGTGACATGTAAGTTTGTGAAAGGAATAATGTTGGATTTTCCTAGGGTATATAATTTTATTGTTTTGTTTTGAACTTTTTCTTATGAACTGCATTTCTTGTGAGGGCTTACAGAGCAGATCATCAGTTTGCAATCCCCATAATGTACCTGCCATCACTTATCTCAGTTCTTCTCTGGGCTTTCTCTCTGTCTCTCTTCTTTCTTCTTTTTTTTGAGGGGGCATCACTGCTCTCCGGTGGTGGGAGTAGGAGGCCCAGCCCCACTGCTGGAATTGAACCTCCGTCCCCATGGGCCGCAGTCCCGCGCACAACCACTCCGCCACCGGGGCTCAGCCCTCTCTCTTCTTTCTTAGCCCTCTGAAATTGCTCCTTGGGTAAACGTTGCCCTTTTCAAGTCTGTCATAAGAGGTCCATTGACAGATGATTGCATAAAAGGTGACACAAACAAATCAAATTACCCACTAAGCCAAGTAAGCATGGGTTTACTTGTGTTTACTTACTAATCTGTGGTGAACTTCATTTTTATTTTTTTAACCACAGAAGGATTCTGGTGGTAGGTATGGTAGGCCTCCATCTCCCAATCCCATTGCATCTTCCTACAAAATCTAAGTCTCTTTTCAATTTTACAGTCCATGTGAAAACTTCACCCTGGCAGTGACAGGGTGACTAGTGTACAAGGTAAGCACAGGCTTACTTGCGCTTTCTTCCTAATCTGCATTGCCCACTAATCTGTGTTGCCCACTGGATTAGGGAAGAAGCAGACTTAAGCCTGTTTTACCTAGCTTATTGGTCAATGTCCTCCCCCCATACATACAAGTAGATACAGTAGGTATTCAGCAAGTAGGAAAAATGCAACCTTGATATATGTGACAATATGGATGAAAGCTTAAAGACATTATACCGAGTGAAAAGCATCAATCACAAAAGGACCAATTTCTCTGATGACACTTATACAAGGGTGCTTTGAAAAGTTCATGGAAAAATGCAATTAAGAGACAATGGAATTCATCCACAAACCTTTTAAAGCCCTTCAAATAAGAAGACAAAAAGGCAAATATATTGGGCTGAGCCTTGGTGGCTTAGTGGTAGTTTGCGGGACTGCGGCCCACAGGGTTGGCAGTTCAAATCCAGCAGCAGCTCTCCAGGAGCAAGGCTACTCCCACCAGGGCAGTGATGCCACAAAAAAAACAAACAAAAAAGGCAAATATAAACATATAGAGACCAAAGTGGTTACCAGGAGAGAAGGGAGGTTACGAGGACAGAAGGTTATTGATTATAGAGTATGGATTTCAGTTTATGGTGATGAAGAAAATGGCATTGATTAAAGGTAGAGGTGCACAACTGATTGTTGTAAGTGCTGTCATTAAGTTGTATACCTATAAAAAGTTTGATTGGCTTACAATAATGACCAAAAAAGAGTTTATGTACAGTCTATGTTCACCCAAATTCTTGGTGGGCTTTGGTTCCTGGTATCGCAGTTTAGGCTCATGATTCCATGGGACCTGGGTGGTTCCTCGCTCATGTAATGTGCTTGGTGATTCCATTTCCCTTCAGTTCAGAGGTGGTGACTTTTGAGACCAGGCACAGGATGATCACAGGGCCGATTAAGAGGAAGTTTTAAGAAAACGGAAACTTTCCTTGATGAAAAAAGAGCCAGGAAATGTGAGGAATTTTTTTCCCATCATGAGAATACACCCGTTCATTTTTCAAGGGACGCAAGGACTGTCCTTTGAGAATTTTCTTGTAAAAACCTTATCCCATTTATCTTGCCCCTTCGGACTCTTCTTATTTCCCAAACTCAGAAGACACTGGGAAAGGACATGATCTGTGTCCCTGGAGGACGCCAAAGCTGCCATTTTGCTTGGGAGTAAGTGGAAGAGGACAGGACTCTTCAGGGAAGGAAGAGTGGTACCGAGAGACGGAAACCTCACCCTCAGAAACATATAGACCTAGATGAAGTATACATCAGGAAATAGCAGCTTCATATTTTAATGTTTTTGCTTAATAAAGGTTTTGTTAAAAAAGGTTCCTAAGGGGGCTGAGGTCCGGTGGCGTAAGTGGTTGAGTGCGGGACTGCGGCCCGTGGGCTTGGCGGTTCAAATCCAACAGCGGCTCTCAGGAACGGCACGGGGTAGCACCCACAACCACCAGAGGCAGTGATGCTCCCCGCCCCCCCAAAAAAAAAAAAACAAGAAAAAAACATTAAAAAAAAGCTTCCTAAGATTTATTTCCCCCTTATTAGTTTGAATGGCATGTGGTCTTTCTTACATTATAACATCATTCTAATACATTGACTGACTCCTTTCGTAGCTCCTCTCAGTTTTCTAGGAATGGATGGCAAATGTCATGGGTGGACACCCCTGGACCTTGTTCATTCTGATAGTTAGCTAGTGCCTCTTGATAGTTACCTTGTGGTCTTCACACATCTCCACATAGTGGAGGCTGGCATGTGGCTCTGATGCCGAGCAGGTTTTATGGAAACTTGCAATTCCATGATGGAACAGAGGTGGACTAGACAGGAAAGCCTGGCCATCTACAGATTACTGCTAATATCAGCCAGTGAAAACCTCCGAATCCCAACATGGGCAATATTCTCTTCCATTGTGTGGGGGGTCACCACGAGTCATCAGTGTGCGGGGGGGAGGGGGCTTGAGGAGAAACAACTCAACCTAACTAACAATAATCACTAGTAGATGGTATTTGACATCTTCCCTTCTTATCTTTCTCTGTTGCCTAAGAATGTACAACTTACAAATCAGTGAATGAAGTACAGTATGTTTGGGTGGATTGTAAAAATACCTTTAGTAAACATAGTGCTTACACTTATAATATCACATGTTAATCTTCATGATGACATTTTGAGGCAGATATTATATTGTCAGCCCCCCTTTCATAAATGTCAAATAGGTTAAGAAAATTCCCTGTGTTCTGCAGCAAGTTACCAGTTGACCAAGAGTCTATAGCAGGATTGACGAAGCCAGGTCTTTTGGCTCCATAGTCAGTGCTCTCAGCCCTACCCCACCGCCCCCCACCAACCAAGTCCACCGTCATTGAGTCAGTCCTGATGTATAGCCTCCTTATGTAAGGTTTCTGAGACTGTATATCTTCCCAGGAGCAGACAGACTCATCTTCCGCCCACGAAGTCTGTGGATTAGAACCCACAGGAGGCCCAGGGCTCCTTCCACATGACCACAAACTTTTTGGAAGAACCTGCAGCACCCCACATCCCCACCCCACTCCACAGCTTTTCACTTGGCTTCTCTCTTCTGGTTTCTCATCACCCTGCCAGCTAATAGAGTGGGTCTTGAAAGTGCTTCCTTTGGAAAAGACAGTTGCAGATAATGCTTCTATCTGTTGGTAATCAACTGTCCCAGTTTTCTTGGAACTCAGGATTTCTCCTCCTCAGAATGTGGAACATAGGGCTCTCCAGGTTAAGGCTGGGACAGTCCCCAGCCAACCAAGACCTCTGGTCACCTTGTTGATTTTAGTTGCCATCTCGTCAATTCCAACTCATCATGGTGCGTGGCCCAAGCACGGAGGGCTTCCGAGATGAAATCTTTTACTGAGGCACATGGCCATGCCTTTCTAACGCAGAGAGGCTGCTGGGTCAAACAAACCACTGACCACTGCTCTCCAGGGCTCCCTCCCTGCCATCCCTCTTGCGGTATTGCGATTGGTGATGCTTGTGTGCCCCATACCTCGTAGCATTACTAGGAAGCTGGTTAGAGAGGCTGAATCTCCTTTAGAAACTAATGATGGGGCGGAGCCCCGGTGGCGTAGTGGTTGTGCGCGGGACTGCGGCCCACTGGGACGGAGGTTCAATTCCAGCTCCACAGGGGCAAAAGCTGGGCCTCCTACTCCCACCACCTGAGGGCAGTGATGCGCCCCCCCCCCCAAAAGAAACTAATGATGTCATTTATCTGTACATTTCATTTATATTTTATCAGTCTATGTGTATTTTGCTACTCTCAAATGAAGGAGCCCGGGTGGTGTCCTGGTTGCCGGTTGGACTGCGGTTCGCATGGTCGGCATTTTGAAACCACCAAGACTCCAGAGTTTTAAACAAACATAAAGGGATATTCAAAAGGTTCATGGAAAAATGGAATTAAAAGATAATAGAATTTTACCTCATAATTTTTGAAGCCCTGTTTTATATAATTTGCTTTAAACAATCCTCAGTAGGAAGACACACCAACGGTCTTCTACTTTAACCTTCCTCTCTTGCAAAGGGGGCCTCAGGCACTCTTGTCTAAAGGGCAGATATTTATTTTTAATGTGCCTGATTTTGTTTTCCTAAAAAAATATAAGGCTTTCTAGTTCTCCTCTCTTTCTTACCTTGGTCAGCTGGTGGTATAAAGGGTAGAAATGCAGATTCTGGGCATGGATGTGTCCCTGTACAATGGCACATGGACCCCTACTCTGGGATCAGTGCCACGCAAAGGCCATTGGCTGTATTGGGGCACCCAACAACAATAGTGCACACACACAAAGCAACTGGCAACAACACACAACACAAAAACAGTGCATGCACAACACATGACAACAGAACACACACTATGAAAAGCCGATCCTAGGGGCTTAAGGGAAAAGGCGGACGATTGGAGAACAATAATAGAAGTGTACATGTGAGGGTGCTTGACACAGTATGCTTATTTATATATTGTGAAAAACGAAAAAAAAAAAAAGAAAAAAGGCTGAGCCCCGGTGGCGTAGTGGTTGTGTGCGGGACTGCGGCCCACTGGGAGGGAGGTTCAATTCCAGCTCCCAGGAGCAAAGGCTGGGCCTCCTACTCTCACCACCGGAGGGCAGTGATGCCTAAAATAAAAAAAAAGAAAAGAAAAAGAAAAACGATGTATGAGCCCCCAATAAAACGATTTTTAAAAAACCCCACACACTATGCACACACAGGCTGATAGGTGATCTTTCTCACAAATTTATTTTTCTTTTAACATTATTAAAAAGCTATTAGGGGCTGAGACCCGGTGGCATAGTGGTTGTGCGCGGGACTGCGGCCCACTGGGACGGAGGTTCAATCCTAGCAGTGGGGCTGGGCCTCCTACTCCCACCACTGGAGAGCAGTGATGCCCAAACAAAAACAAACAAACAAACAAAAAAGCTATTAGAACTTTTAACTGAATCTGTATGAATTGCTAAAATGGCACTACATATAAACCAGAAATTAATTTAAAAAGCATACACACATACCCAGAATCTCAGGCCCCACTTCAGAGCTATTGAATTTATGATCTGCATTTTACCAGGATTTCCAAAGAATTAAAAAAAGATGGAGAAGCTCTAGCTTGGGGTTTAAAGCAACTTTGATGGGGACTAGAGAAGACTTACACCTGGATTATCAACCTGTCTTCGGAAACAGGTGCAGTAACTTCAGGAGGAGTCCTTGGGAGGTGCAATCTCTCAGTTGTCAAGGGAAAGGTCACTGGTTCCAGGTAACTCAGATGTGCCTTGGAGGGTTAGGGTTAGACTCTACTTCTGAAAACTCAGCCCTGGACTAGGGTGGGGAGCACAGCACTCCGTTCCGGGTGGCTAGGAGTCAGAACTGATGGCCCAGTGTGATGCAATGAACTGAAAGACTTAGGTGTTTAGCCTGAGGGTGAAAGGAGTTGTGGAACTTAACCCGTTCACAGTAAAAGCATGAAGTTTTAATGGTTTCACGATCAAGATGTTCATTCTACCCTAAAGCAATGCGAATCATCAAAGGCCGGAAGTTTGCTGTTCCTGGGTTGGAAGTGGAGCTGTCAATAGCTGATATGAAACGAACTGGAATGTGGGCCAGCACTGCAAGAGACCGTCCCATGTAGAATATCAGGTCACTTAATCATGCTGCAGGTAGGCGACTTTGGGGAGTCTCCTTACTTACTGAAGGAAGAAGGAAGCTTCAGAAGAGCGATTCCAGACTTTCACCTTTGCCTGTGGGGTGCCTGCTCACTCGACTTTACACACGTTATTACCCATCAGCCAGCCTGCCCTCGCCCAGGATGATTGCCTCAAGATAGAGGTAATCGGATCACAGGAGGGGTGGCTGGCCTCCTTCCCGAACACTCTAGTGCATTCTCTATCTAGACTTTGGCTTATCTCTAAAGTAACCAGTAATCACCCAGTTGTCCTGTCATCCAGGACTCCTGGCACCCCTTGTGTGTCACCATAGAATTGTGCTGCATAGGGTTTCTTTGCTTTGCTTTTCAGCCTTGAATTTTAAAATTTTACTATACAAATAGTCATTGTTTCTTTTCTTGAGTAGCTCTCTTGCATAGTCCATCCAAAGGTCACTTAGTCCAGCTTGATGAAGCTGAGATCCTACTGACGGAAACACTGACGGCACCTACTGAGGCCATTTTTCTGGATCGAACCGGGCAGGTTTGAGCACACAGGGCAAGACCGGGCACCTGGGCTCGACTTACGCGGTGGCTCCATTTGAGCTGCTGGTGACCATCTTGCTGGTGACCAGGTGCTCTCCAAGGCAAAAGGCAGGCACTACATAGGCTTTCAAGGACTGATTTTTTTTTTTTTTTTTCAGAAAAGATCACCAGGTCTTTCTTCCATGGCACCTCAGGGTGCCCTTGAACCTCCAGCCGATCATATTAACTGCCACCTGGGGACACCTAAGAAATCCTGGGACAAAGCCCTTGCTCAAGTCTCTTAAGTGGGTGCAACGTGTCAGCTGCAGTTAATCTTTGCTGATCCTGAGATGCTAACATAGCAGACACCAAGCAAGGCAAGAGTTTGCCCACCCTGGGTGTAGAGCAACTTCAGACTAAAAGAAGCATAGCCCGCATTTGTCAACTCTCTCTCTAGTCCAGGTCACATGCCCACGAGCGAACTCTGTAATAAGGGCAGTCAGGGGCTGAGCCCCGGTGGCGTGGTGGTTGTGCGCGGGACTGTGGCCCACAGGGACGGAGGTTCAATTCCAGCAGTGGGGCTGGGCCTCCTACTCCCACCACCGGAGAGCAGTGATGCACACCCCCCCCAAAAAAATAAGGTCAGTTGGGGGGCGGGGGGGAGTGACAGGCAGGCCTGGAGCTGAATGTGCTCGTGTGTTCCAGTGGAGTTATTTCAGACGTCCTGACTGCTGCTGTGATATTAAAAACCCCCTTCCACCATGGAATCAAACTGTCACTTTCTCTGAAGAGAGAGAGAGATGTTTCTGACCCAGGTTGCTCTTATAACAATTATTTTTGTCTGTGCCTGTTGTTTTCACCGGGATCTCAAAGGGTTTGCTGTGGGTGGACTTTAGCGATGGGCAGTTTCTGTGTGTTGGGATGGATGACCCAGGACCTAACCTGTCACAGAACCTTCGTTCTTGTCGGGAGGGCCAGACTGACAGCGGGAAATGAGACACTGAGCAATGTAGGTCAGGCTGTAATTAAAAGCTAAAATGTTTCATCCAGACAGGCTGTGAACGGAGAGTTTGGGGAAAGGACGATCCTTAGGTCGTAAGTTCTTCCTTTAGCCAATGTGGATATGAATATGTGTGATGGGAGGAGAACACGCGGTCATCTGAGGGCATTGCATTCAGAGAGCTGGGTGTGTGGGCAGGAAGGAGAAGACTGAGAGACAGGGGGAGAAGAAGATGGAGGGGGGACAAAGGGCACAAGGGTGGGGTGGACACAGTTGAGAAATAGTTGTGCAGAATAACCCGAGCTCATAGTGTACAAACCAATTCGAGGACCTCCCGTGGTAGTTTGGGATTGGGCCTGTGGATAACTCGCTTCGTGGACCTCAGTTTTCACCTGGGACCACGAGATATTGCAAGTGGAAATTTTCTGGGGGCTTGAGGGCCGTGAGATTGATTTTTGAGGCTCTAAAAATCTAGAGCCTCATGGCATTCCTCTGTGGGAGGCCTGTGAGCTGGCTGCCTTGACCAAATCTTTCAACAGGTTAATCCAGGGCCCCTCTCACCTACATGCCCTTCTTCCAACTTCCCAGCTGCTGCTGTTGGGGCTCCTCCCCCAGCGATCTCCTCTGCACCTACAGGGCCCAGTAAGGCAGAAAGCCCATCTCTGATTCCTGGAGAACTTGAGGAAAGATTTAGATCCAAGACTCAACTATAATGCAGAATCTGTAGGACCTTTCATACTTCCTTTGCTTCCAGACCAGCCGTTCTCAACCTCTTGTTCATGAGCCCTTAGAGAGGTGAATGACCCTTTCACAGGGTCACCTAAGACCATCAGAAAACACTTATTTCCAGTGGTAAAGTGACCAGATTTTAACATTGGTAAAGCGGGATAACATTGACCGGAGGGGGAATGGGGGGTAGAGGGGGTATATTCTCTTCCCGTTCTTCCGGCATTCCCTAGCTTGTCGTGCATTCTTTCCCAAAATTGGGACTTTTGAAAAACACCATGGAACTTGGGAAAAATTGTTGAAATCAGGACTGTCCCACCAAAAGCGGGATGTCTGGTCACTTTATCTTAGGAACCAAGACACCTTTCCTCTCTCCATCTACAGGTGGGTCTGCCTATGACCCATGCTACACCATGCTTGAAGACATTTCATTTATTTGTCATTAGAAATAAATATTTCACAATATATAATTACATGTGGGGTTTTTTTTTGTTTTTTTGGGGGGGCATTACTGTACATGCTGTTTTGTGATTAATCACTATGTGCCATTTGTAACAATGAAAATACATACTGCATACCAGATATTTATATTACAATTCATAACATTAGCAAGACTACAGTTATGAAACAGCAATGAAAACAGTTTTATGGGGGCTGAGCCCTGGTGGCGTAAGTGGTTGAGTGCGGAACTGCAGCCCGCAGGCTTGGCGGTTCAAGTCCAGCGGCGGCTAGGTAGCACCCACGACTACCAGAGACAGCGATCCCCACAAAAAAAAGAAAGAAAGAAAACAGTTTTATGGTTGGGAGTCAGCACACCATAAGGAGCTGTATTAAAGGGTCATAGCATTAGGAAGGTTAAGAACCACTCTTCTGGACTTATATTCTTTTTTTACCCCTGATTTATTTTGAAATTCTTCTTCTCTATTCAAATACATAGACCAAGAGGCAGTCATTTGAACAGAACAAGGAAATACTACAGGTTTAAAAATCAGGAGAAGTAGATCATATAAATGTTTCACCTTTTACTAAAAATTAGGAGAACTGGGCTGAGCCCCAGAGGCATAGTGGTTGTGCGCGGGACTGCGGCCCACTGGGACGGAGGTTCAATTCCAGCAGTGGGGCTGGGCCTCCTACTCCCACCACCGGAGAGCAGTGATGCGCAACAACAACAGCAAAAAGATTATTCAGCTTTCCACTTGGATCACACATCAAGTAAAAATGACAAAAATTCTCACCACTGGGCCAGGAAGCAGTAGCGTGATAAACTGAGAAAATCTTGGAGTTGTCAAGGGTTTTACAATCAGCATTCAGGGCAGCAGTAATCAAGAAATCAAATGATATGTCGCAGTGGACCAATTTGGAGATATGTCAAAGGAGGTTGGAGGAAAATGCGTAGCTAATGACAATAAGTACAAGAAAGAAGAAATGTTTTAAAATTGGTTGTGCAACTCATCTTGATATGATTGAACCATTGAATTGTATGATAGGTAGATTATATGCCAATAAAACTGCTTAAATTTTTTTAAGACAGTCAATGTGTAATATGTATGTGTGTGTTTATATAAACATACATACATATATATATATGACAGTCCACAATGATGCACTTCTCCACCTACAATGGCTAATATTTACTGAGTGTTAACTACTGATATATGTCAGGCTTTGTCCAAAGTATTTTTTTATTAATATTTTCTCACTTTACACAAACACATTGTAGCATCCCCTTTTTTTTTTTAGATTTTTTTTTGGGGGGGGGGGGCGCGGACATCACTGCTCTCCAGGCCCACTGCTGGAATTGAACCTCCGTCCCAGTGGGCCGCAGTCCCACGCACAACCACTACGCCACCGGGGCTCAGCCCCCATTTTTTTTTTTTTTCTTATTCCCTGTGAATTCATGAAATTCTCATGGAACCGCAGCACCAGATGACATGCTAGTACGAAAGTATAAGTGATTGATTAGGCCTTGCAGGGCAACTTACATTCCTAGGAGTGAAAGTTCTGTGAACCTTAAACTTCCACCAAATGCAGAGGCCAGGGCATGGTCCTTCAGAGTCAACTCTTCTGTGAGTTTACTGATAACCATCTTCCTCTGAGGTTTTCTTTGGTCTAGGAGTGCCTGTTGAGTTCTGGTCTTGGTTGTCACTGCAACTCCGAGCCTGCAATCTCTGACCACAAATGCAACATCCCCCAAAGCTCAAAAGTTCCCAACTACATTTTTATAGTGTAGAAAATCAAGGAAAAGCAACCACATTTTCAAGACAGTCTTTCCTTCTTGTGATTACTTTCAAAATCTGAACATGCAACTATTGTGCTTACAAAACAGGTAGCAGAAGCCAAGGGGGAAATATTGGGTTGAGGAAGAGGATATACTGCATACATTTATTTGTATCAAATTGATAAGAACTGGAAATGATCTATAGTTTGAGTCATCAGGATGGTGATAACTCCTTCGGAGGGGACCCTAGGAAACATCTTTCGCATCACAGCCCTGGTGGAGTAAGAGGCCCAGCCTTGCTTCTGGAGACCTGCCGCTGGTTTTGAACCGTCAATCTTATGGGCCGCAGTCCTGCACACAACCACTGCGCCACCAGGGCTTAGCTGAATAATAGGATATAAACAACCTTTTTTTTTTTCTTTAATCTGAAGAGCGTCCTAATACAAAATTAAGGGCAATTCCAGGGAACTAGCCCTTAAATGGAGTGCTGTGGGGGCACAGTGGTTAAGCGTTCCACAGCCAACCAAAAGGTCAGTGGTTCAAACCATTTATTCACTCGAGATGAACAGCCCTGGAAATCCCATGGCGTCCCCACTCGAATCCAGTAAGGCGGCTATGAGTAAAATAGGCTTGAAGATTATTTAAAAGCATGAAATAGAGAATATAGAGGGCTTTTAAGATACTGCCTGGGGATAGAGGGACTTTTCCAGAAGATGGATAGACTAGGAAAGTCATTAATTGCAAGGATTTTCCCTAGAGAACTAACATGTCTTCAGAAAGAGGCAGCAAGCAAGGCTCTGTTATTTATTTTTCAGTGCTTAACAAAACAGTTCAAGGAGACCCAATGTCAGGCCCAGAGGTGAAATATTGCACTTGGAGAGAGAGTGCTTTAGAAAACAGGGAAGGAGAGCCAGATTCAGGATAGGATGCAGTTCAGTCCAGATGAGTTTTGTTCATGTCATCTCTTCATGTGAAGTATCTTGCTCCCCAGAAAAGGAAAGGAGGAAACAATTGGAGCTTCCTATGACACCTAATACACAGCCAAAAAAATCTCAAACAATTTCCTATTCCATACAGCTGAATAGGAAGGAGGGAAATGAGAGTTCTCATGTTGTTGTAGATAGGGAGTCTGAGTGGAAGAAGAGCTTCCATAGAAGCTGGCCTCTATACCAGGTGGGAAATGAAAGTCCACAGACGCTTAGACGCCTATGGTCGGAGGTTTAAAAACCAGGTGGGGGAAGAGGGACCCTGGTTGGTTCCATTATTTATCAGATAGCTGACTTTAGAGAAGTTACTGCTGCCCGAGACTTTGAATTTTCTGGGAGAGTCTTTGGATCTGTCCTATTAGTCCTTATGTGTTTCCATGCTAGTCGGACCAGTTCCTTTAGAGCAGTGGTTCTCAACCTGTGGGTCATGACCCCATTGGGGGAGGGGGGTCAAACAATCCTTTCACAGGGATCGCCCAATTCATAACAGTAGCAAACTTACTATTATGAAGTAGCAATGAACATAATGTTATGGTTGAGGGTCACCACATGAAGTGTATTAAAGGGTTGCGGCATGAGGAAGGTGAGAACCGCTGGTCTAGGGGATCCAGCCATAGGGAAGCCATTCTGTATAATGTACTAGTGTGCTCCGATGAATACCATAACACCCTCCCCCACCCCCACCCCCCTCTACACTCCACACCAGCTTCCTCCCAACCACAAGTAGTGAATTCTGGGATGATCCTGTTCCCACTGTAATGTTCTTCAAATGAAAATTGTGAATTTTTTTTCCCTTTACATTAAAGCAGGCCACACATACTCTTTCTGAAGCATGTTCTTGGGAAACCCAGGGGGAAAGGGTGTTTACCTTGAGGAAATGATATGTGGGAAGATAAAGTTCTTATTCTGTGTTCTGAGAAGGCGACATACAAGCCATCGAGGAGACCCTGGAAAAGCGCCTTCAAGAATTCTCACACCTACAGCCACGTCTCCAGGGAGTCAACTCCGACATTGGAGCAGGGCTTCCAGAAGCTGCTCTTTAGGAAATTAATCGCCAGGCTCTTCTTCCAAGGTGCCCCTGGGTCGACTGGAGAGCAGCCTAGCACTTCAAACCCTTTGCAGCACTCAGGGAGAGAATCTAAGATCACGGTCATTCAAGTCACCAAAAGCTGGATAGAAACTAGGTCAAACGTGTCTAACCAGGAACATCATACCCTTCCCTTGGGGTCTAGGTAATGATGGTTGAGCATTCTTTCTCTGAGTAAAGTTGCTCCTCCCATCTACCCACCAACAGACCAATGCGGATGCTGATTTTGACTTCCCAGTAAGGTGCCCTTGCTACTCTGTTGATTTGGAGAGACCTCCCAATGGAATGTGGCAGCAAATCGGTGGGTTTCTCCCTGTCCCTGCTTTTTGACTGAGTGACCCCAGCTGAGGTGAGGTGTCCTCTGTCGAGGCGGTTCTTCAGGTCTACATATAAAAGGAGTGAAGCTGGCCCCTTACTTTCGTGGGTCTTGCCTCTGAGTGATGTAAAAGACTTCTGTTGTAAAGGTGAGGACATGTGGAGCATAGTGCTACATTGCAACATGTGGCATTATTGGGATTGGCAACGTGCTGCCTTAGACTAGAAAATAGGGCTCAAACTCTTGAGTAAGACTTGCACTTCTTCACACCGGCACGGCCCTGCTGGTTCTTCAGGTTTTCGTCTCGGGTGTTCCCTCTGCGTTGCGTGCCCTTTTCCCGACATTTCCATCTGGCCAATTCTAGGCCTGTCTGGCTGAGCTCAGAGATTATCCTCTCTGTGAACGCGTACCTGTCAGCTCTCTGCAGAGCAGTTTCCGCTAGAAGCAAGTGCATTTTGTTGTCATTCATGTGTTTTAGCAGCTCTGCTTTACCCAGTGCATGCCTTTCTGTATTCAGCCACGAGAGTGTGGAAGTCACGCTCAAGATGCCACCGTCGTGGCCTGGCCTGTGTGTGCACAGAGGCGGGGAGTGGGGAGGGAGGGGGGCGCGTGGCGAGTGGGACAGAGGAGGAGGCACTGACAGTACCAGCCTAGAGGATTGTTCCTGGTTGCCCTGGAGTCAGTGGTGACTCCGGTCACCCCTGGGGTGCTGAGCAGAACAGCTCTGTGGCCTTTCACAACATGCCAGGCACGTCTCCAGAGGCACTCTGGGTGGGTTTGAAGATCGCCCTTTGCACCCCTGCAGAGACTCCACTGACATCACCGGTCTTCCTTTGATGATAGTGAGCTGGTCTTCCTGTCAGCAAACAGCAAGAAAAAGGTAGCTTCTAGGCAGGAGAAGAGATTAAATTTGCCAAAAGGAGGCGCTTCCACAGGAAGTAGATGAATGATGGGGTGAAACACCCCCACCCATCCCCCACTATGTAAGACCAGCTGGCCTCCCTCCTTCTTGGAGGCTGGAGAGGATGACCTGAGCCAGACCGAGGCTCGGTGACTTATCTGAGGAACCGGTGGGGAGTGCTGCTTTCCCCTGAGCCCACTGGAATTCGGCTGTAGGCCTGGGCAGGTTTCCATGTCAGCTGCGTTTCCAAACCCAGATCTGCAATTTGAACTAAAGCCCTGCAGGCAATGGAGACTGTTCAGAGTACGCCCGATTGCTCACAAAACCCAGCAGGGCACGTGGTGCCAAAACACTCATTAGCATCATAAGTTCACATAAATATATATAAGGCCTGTGGGTTCCCCTGGGAGTCCCCGAGGCCCTCAAAGCCAAAGCCAATTGCCTTCCGCTTGATTCCTCCTCCTGGACACTCTGCACCCAGCATTAGCAGGGTGCCCTACAGCAGAGGCCCACAGCTCTCTTTCAAGGTAAAAATAGACACTTTAGTCCTTGGAGGGATCTACTGACACCCTCCCCCACCCCCTCATCGAGGTTGTATATATCCAGGGTCTTGAAGATAGACCAGGCCCCCATCCTACCCCTCTTGTGTGCCCAAGCTCTGGGGACCTGTGGGCTGAGTGGCCCCAGCATGGATGAAGCCAGCCTCTGTGTGAGCCCCAGAACTAGATGCTGCAAAAGGGAAGGTGAGGTCAGGGGTGGAGCGGGTAGAGAGAGAAGAGGACATCCAGGGCTCTTCGTCCTAATGGGATTCACATTCTAAAGGTTTACAAAGTCGAGAAGGAAAAACAGGGTGGAAATAGGAGACACAGCACGAACCTCAAAGAAATGGGTATGAGGATCCATCGCAGGATGGCCACTTGTTCAACTACAGCCTTTAAGACCCCAAATGCTAGAGCTTTTGATACTTGGGCCCCATCAGCTTTCTTCACCATATTTGCTGTGCACCCATTTTGTCTTGTCGGGAAGGTGGGGATCATACAATGCCACATTATTAGAGCAAATCATTCTTGTACTGAGGTAAGATTTAAGTAGAAGCTCAAAGTCCATCTGTTTCCGTGTTGCATTTACATATATATACACATAAGCATCTATACATGTTCATGTATGTATATTTATGCATACACGCACACACACGTATGTATTAGGTTTTGTTTTTTCCTTCTCACCCACTATTGCTTGCCTGCCATTTACCTCTCAGTCATTCCTTTAAGATACAATTTGATTGATCCAACATGCTCAGAAATGCTACACCCTCCTAGCGGTACATTTCAGAATTATTTTTTTTGGGGGGGGGCATCACTGCTCTCCGGTGGTGGGAGTAGGAGGCCCAGCCCCACTGCTAGAATTGAACCTCCGTCCCAGTGGGCCACAGTCCCGCGCACAACCACTGCTCCACCGGGGCTCAGCCCACATTTCAGAATTATTGTAACCCTGTACCCATCATTGTTGGCTCCCTGCTCACCCCCTGTGCCCCCAGGAACCCAGGGTCTGGCCACTGTCTCTGTAAGACTGTCCATCCAGTTTTTCTTATATCGATCAATACCAAAAAACAAAATAATAATAAAATAAAAGATGTTTAAAAAACCAAACACACCAACATACAGATAGCCACCAGAGTAAGGGGGATCATGACACCGCCGCGTTTGTGTTGAAAAGGCGAGTGTCCCACAGGCCCATGCTGCGATTTGCACAGTCTGAGATGGGGTGGTCTCGTGGGGCCCCCTTGCGAGTAAACCTCAGCCAGTTCAGGTGGGGTGCCCACTCTCGGGGCCCCTCAGGGGCTTGGTGGCTTCGCTTCATCACTGGTCTGTTGCCCTCCCCTCCTAGTCTGTGCCATGTGGGTGGGGCGATCTGTCACTCTCCCTGAGCTGTATCTTCAGGGCTGTCCTCTGCAACACTGTCATCCAGGGAGAAGCCGACCGACCCTGCAGGCTCTGGGAATGAGCTGCTCCACTCAGAGGTCTCATCGACCAGCTCCAGATGGACGGGCTAGACTCCACCCCTACACTCCCACTCTTGAAATTGACCCCAGAGTACATGACTGCCACAGTGACAGTGAATCCGTTCCATGGAGTAGACTCTGGTCCATACTCCCCCTACACATGTCCAGGTTGGACTCTGCTCCATAGGATCTCTGACGGCTTATTTATTTTTGGAAGTAGATTTCCAGACCTTTCTTCCAAGGCACCTCTGACTGGATTTCAACCTTTCTGTTCCTCTGCATCACACGCTGTCTGAGAACCACCTGTGCATTTCTTCAAAGCCCGTGCTGCCGTGTCTGGCTCACAACAAATGCTGCTGTGATCATGACCACACTGAGACCCGGGTGGCCCAGGGTGGTCATAGGCAGGCCTCGCCTTGGCAGCAGACTTTCCTAAGCCTCCTGGGTTCCTGGAAGTCAGGAGCGCCTGCAAGTGGGAGAGCCGGTCTGGCACGAGTGAGCCAAGCCATGCAGACTGCCCTGCTCTCTCCACTGGAGAAAGGTCACCGGCCTCGTGGTCCGAAGACAGCAGGCTCTGTCTTGTTTACACAAGGCCACGGAGGCGGGCGGGGGCCTGTGGTTAGGGAGGAAGGACAAGGGCTGTTTGGGATTCCTTGCAGACTCTGGGCTATTGAAGCTGTCAGGCTGATACACAGGCACTGTCAGGCTTGCAGCGCTTGGCATTTGGGCTGCTGCCCCCATGACCATTTATGGTCAAACCTTCCAAAGAGTACACCCTGGTGTTGCCGCAAAGAGACGAGAATGAAGGAGAGGCACCTTGGGGAGGCAGGTGGTGACTGCTAGAAACCTACCAAAATGTAAGCCCTCCCCAGAGCCCAGTGTTAGGGCTCAGCAGGGAGATTGGAGGGAGGGATGAATGGAAGGACCCCGACCACCAATCAACTCTCCAGAAAGGGAAAAACAACTGCCAGCAAGCTGCCTGCTCCTCACAGTGACCCAGCAGGGCAGAGTACATAAGACCGCTCCCTAGAGTTTCTGAAGCTGCAAATTTGACGGAGCGGGAGCTTGTCAGAACAGCTGAGGGCGGGACTGCTGACGTGGTTGTGAACAGTGCAGTGAGCCCTTCACATTTATTCGTTATGACGTCGTAATGTAGAGAAAGTCCAGGTGGCTTTGTGCTCGGGAGTTCAATCTCTCTCCTCTTTGAATTTTCTACAAAACCCCCTTGATATTTAATCTGAGGCTCTTTTATGCATGTTGCAAGCAGCAAACTTGTAACAGAACTTCAGAGAGAGAAGACATAGCAGGAAAGGTGGTTTGACAGCTTCGACAGTCCGAGCTGGTTGTGACCAGTAGTAAATCCGGCTCCTTTGAATCACCTTGATTTTCCATGGAGCCGCCTGGTCAGCAGTTCAAACTCACCAATCTGCTCCAAGGGTAAAAGATGAGGCTGTCTTCCTCTTAAAGACGGGCAGTCTCAGGAACCCTACGTGGAGTTGCCGTGAGTTGAAACGGACTCCATGGCAGTGGGCTGAGTGTTCTGATTTTTTGCTCTCTGTCAGCCTCATAACTCTCACCTTGCATGGGAGAGACCTGGCTTGGATGCACAGTCCTCATGTGAGCAGTCACCCCCGACTGTCCGTGGAGGCTGGCATGCTGCTATGTGCGAAACAAGTTTCAGCAGAGCTTCCAGACGAAGATGGCATAGGAAGAAAAGTCTGGCAATCGTCTTCCAAAATCCAGTCGATGCAAACCCTATCCAATGATGGGTTGTTTGCATCTCATTCTTTTTTACCGTGCCCTGGGGACAGGCTTGTCAGCAGCCAGCATAGCGGGGACCCTGTGATTTCACAGTGTGTAGAATGCTGAAAGGTTTTGAAGTGTCCCTGAAAACTTGATGTTGGGTACCTGTCGGAGAGTCTTCAAAACCAGTTGTGTTTGAATTCCTAGCATGTCAGTAAGCCGCCAGTAGTGATGCTAAAAGGAGGCAGGTTGCTGAGACCCCCGGAAAGCAGTTGTCTGATACAGTCCAGAACAGGCACACCGTAGGCCTGCATGCGGCTGCATTGGGATAGTGTCCTTGTTAGGTATGAGAGGGAGACCTGAGGGGGTGGGGCAATAAGGATGGACAGACGTGGTGCTGCACAAGGAATATTAATATTATGATGCTACACAGCAGATACTGTTTTATTTATAAGATTACTTTTATCCTTACTTTAAAGGTGAAGTTCAGGGCTGAGCCCCAGTGGCGTAGTGGTTGTGCACAGGACTGCGGCCCACTGGGACGGAGGTTCAATTCCAGCAGTGGGACTGGGCCTCCTACTCCCACCGCCGGAGAGCAGTGATGCTCCCCACCCCCACCCCCACCCTCCAAAAAAAGGTGAAGTTCAGAGAGGTCAAGAGAGTTGCTCAAGGTCAAGGACTAGCAAGTAGTGGAGCCAGGATTCACACGTCTCTCAGCTCAGGCTGCTTTCGGCAGCTCCGCCGAGGATGGTGATTGGTTCCGGGCACATTTGAGGGAAGCGCCCCCGGATGGTGATGAGTTCTCTGAAAGAGTACTTCCAACAGGCTGCTGTAACTAGAGAAGCTGTCTCCAGTCTGAAAGGTGTCTGTTTTTATCAGAACAGCCTGTCCCATGCACTGCGTGAAATGACACTGTCAAAAATCTCATTTTTCTGACTCTTTTTTCTAAAATCGTGCAGAGATCATGACACTTCTATTCTGACATCCCTGCTTCTTTGGCCAAATTGAAATGCTGATTCGGTTACAGCATTCTTGGTTAGTCTCAATTCTGAGGATACCCTCAAGTCACTTTTGCTAGCTTCCAGGATTTATTACCATTTTTTGAAAAACCACTTAAGGCAAACTAAGAAGTCCCTCGTTCATTGAGATGTAGGGAGGACTCACTCACTCTCTTTGACAATGCTTCCACGCCGTGCATAAGGTTTCCAGTGTCATCTTTTTCCAAAGTGGGGAACGACGTCCTTCGTCATCATCTGCTCTTAGCCCGGGAGCTCGGCTGAAGCCGGTGCACTTTGGGTGACACTGCTCAGGCAGAGGAACGATCGCGAGGATGGCACAGGACCCTGCAGCGTTTCATTCTGTTGGGCACAGGGACACTGAGTCGGAGCTGACTCGACGGCCCGGAGCAACAGTCCTCCGTCTCTGCCCGACAAGGGTTCAATGCCAAGAGCAAGAGAAGGGATCGTTTGTCCCTTCCCGTAAGAAGGAGACATAAATAAGCAGGGGGATATGTGCCAGAGCGCTCCCGATGTTTGCAGTGCTATGCATGCCGCTTCTCTTGCTCAGTTGGTTTTTCATTCCCTCAAAAATAATCTCCTCAGGGACCTGAGGGCCCAGCCCCAACCCCTACTGTGTGGACAGCCGCCTCTCCCCCCAGGGGAGTTTGCTTTGAAGGACAGCACTGAAGTTGCAGCTCAGGGAGCGGGGCATGTCTGACCACAGCACCCGAGAACAAATGAAGGGGAAGGAAGAGAGAGTGGAGTGCATCCTGGCCCACCAATCCTTGAGGATGATATTCCTACTCAGAACAGCCAATTCACAGAGGGGACCATATGGCCGGCTCCACTATAAAACATGGTGTCCCTTGCTGACCCAAGGCCCGATGGGGACGACAATGGAGAAGCAGGGTCGGAATTGTACCCTGTCTGACCCCACCACACCAAGGCAGAACACTAAGGGCATGCAGCAGAGCAGCAGGGGGAGCAGAGCATGGAGTTCCCGAGGGAGTGCCAAGGATATGCTTTGGGGTCAGGGGTCACCCCATCTGAATCAACTGGGACACTCCTGGAGGTCAACGAACAGACCTTGAACTGTTTATAGGTTTTCATTTTGTTATTTTTTAAACTTATTTATATATTTTTTTCTGGACATTGTTTTTTTGTTGTTGTTGTTATCATTTTGTGTTCTTTGGTCACTTGAGCTTTATATGTCTTATTTCTTTGATACATATTATTATCTCTTTAAGTCTATCCAGATAAGATAGACTGGATTACCCTCTAGAGGAGAAAACAATGGGACTGATGGTTCCAGGGGACATGGGAGATGGGGAGGTGGGGGAAAGGAGGTGGTGTTGACCAACCCAAGGTTAAGGGAACAATAATTCATCCCAAATTAGTGGTAAGGTCAGTGTGAGGGGTCCTATAGGGATTGATCAAGAGTAATGTAACAGAGAAATTACTGAAACCCAAATGAAGGCTGAGCATGATAGTGGGACAAGAGGAAAGTAAAAGGAAATAGCGGAAAGAACTGGAAGGTAAAGGGCTTTTATAGAGGTCTAAATACAGACATATACATAGGTAAATATAGTTATATATGATGATGGGGAAATAGATCTATGTACATATACTTATAGAGTTAGTAGTAAGACAGAAGATGGGCATTGGACCTCCACTCAACTACTTCCTCAATGCAAGAACACTTCGTTCTATTAAATGGGCATTCCGTGATGCTCACCTTCCTGACACAATCACTGAAGACAAATGTGTGCATAAGCAAAAGTGGTGAAGAAAGTTGATGTTGCCTGGTTATAAAAAAGATATGCATCTGGGGTCTTAAAGGCTTGAAGGTAAACAAGCAGCCACCTAGCTCAGAAGCAACAAAGCCCACATGGAAGAAGCACACCAACCTGTATCATGAGGCTGTCAAAGAGACCAGGTACCAGGTATTAAACAACTAAAAATTATATCTTTATAAATGAGGGGAAGTACAGATTGGGGACCCAAAGCCCATCTGTAGGTGAAGCGACATCCCCTTATAGAAGGATCGGGAGGAGGAGATGAGAAAGTCAAGGTACAGTGTAGCAACAATGAAATATGCAACTTTCCTGTAATTCTTAAATGCTCCCTCTTCCCTACTATCATGATCCCAATTCTACCTTACAAATTCGGCTAGACCAGAAATGTACACTAGCACAGAGAGGAAATGAAAACATGGGGAATTCAGAGCAGATGATCCCTTTGGGACCAGTGGTGAGAGTGGTGCTACTGAGTAGGTGGAGTAGAAAGGGGGAACCAATTACAAGGATCTACATATAACCTCCTTTGTGGGATACGGACATGTGGAACTGGGTGAAGAGAGACATCAGACAGTGTACAATATTACAAAATAATATTTTATAAATTTTCAAGGGTTGTTGAGGGAGGGGCAGTGGAGAGGGAGGGGAGATATGAGTAGAAAGCAAATGTTTTGAGAATGATGATGGCAACAAATGTACAAATGTGCTTTGCATACAGTAGACGTACGTATGTATTGATTGTGATTAGAGTTGTATGAGCCCCCAATAAAATGATTTTTAAAAAACTTCTTCAAGTGATGCCCCCCCCCAAAAATCTCTTCAAAGGAGACAGACTGAAATTTACCAATGTGGGGGAGGGAGGGAGGGAGGTTTAAACAGGAGACCAGATGGTTATTGACTTAGGTGTTGACTTGGGTGAAATAGAGAATGGCAAGAAATCAAGGCGTGGGGTAAAAAAAAAAAACTACTGGGGCAGTGGGAGGGCTGATTTAGAGTTTAAACTGTCGACTACAAAGTTGAGGATCTGAAATGTAAACCCCACTAACAATTATTAGTAATAACAACAGTCACTTCCATACACAATTGTCCTCTTTGGGATAAGACCAGAAAAACTGGATGAGACCAGCTACCATTATTGAACATTTTGATTAAAAAGAGTCTATTGGGCCGAGCCCCGGTGGCGTAGTGGTTGTGCGCGGGACTGCGGCCCACTGGGACGGAGGTTCAATTCCTGCTCACAGGAGCAAAGGCTGGGCCTCCTACTCCCACCACCAGGCCGGTGATGCCTAAAAACAAACAAACAAACCAAAAAAAAAGTCTATTGGAGAATACTGAGCAAAAGAGAGGGAATGTAGAACAGAATTTCGAGTTCTCCCGGATGAATCCCTAACACTGTTGTCCTGAGATGTCGTTAAACGTAAAACCAAATATATCTTCTGAAGTCTTCCTAAAAAACCAAACAGTCAAACATGCCTGCCTTGTGATCTTTCAAGAACTATCTATACGATAATAAAGTAGCAACATCAACTCAACAAATTAGATAAGAGCCCTCAGGGAATAAAGGAAGAAAAAGAGGGTCAGAGAGACTGCACTGCTCAAAGGATAGAAACAATGTCAAGAAATGGTACATGTAAAAATGGTTGGGTTGGCTTTATATTTTACTGTTCACATTCTCCAACAATACAAAATTAATTTCGAGTAGGAGTGATCATAGTAATTACAAGGACCCGTTAATTATAAGGTCCCATGCTGTTGCTGTTAGTGCCGTTGAGTTGGATCCAACTTGTACTGGCTCCCTGCACACGTGCAGAACGAATCCCCTCGGTTTCACACCATCTTGTTAAGTTTGAGGCCATTGCTGTTGCCACCGTACCACAATGCAGCTCACTAAAGGTCTTCCTCTTTTTTACTGACTGTCTGCTAAGTGTGATGGGCGTCATGCTTCCCAAGGGACCAGCCTCTCGTGACAACACATCCGAAGTAAGCAAGACCCTCCCTGTCTTGCGGGGCTTTCTTCTAAGGAAATTCTGGTTGTGCTTCTTCCAAGAAAGAATGACTCATTCTTCTGGCAGTCGGTCAGATAGTCAATACCCTTTACCCATACCATGACTCAAATGCACCAGCTCTTCAGTTTTCTGTTCTCATTGTCCAACGTTTGCGTGCATATGAGCCAATTGAAAAAGATCATAGCATCAATCAGGCTTAGTCCTCAAGGTGACTTGGAATGTCAAGAAGGGTTCCTGGTCTATTGGGGGAGGCAAATTACTTAAAAAATAAATTATATTGGGCTGAGCCCCGGTAGCGTAGTGGTTGAGTGCGGGACTGCGGCCGACTGCCTTGGCAGTTCAAATCCAGCAGCAGCAAGGCTAGGCCTCCCACTCCCACCAGAGGGCAGTGATGCCTAAAAATATTAATTAATTAATTTAATTATATTATATTATACAAAAGATCATGGGAAAAGGGAGCTAGTGTTCAATGTAAGATATAAAAATAATAATATAATTTATCAAGGGATCATGAGGGTGGTAAGGGGGGAGGCAGGGTAAAAAGAGGAACTGATATCAAGGGTTCAAATAGAAAGTAAGTGTCTAGGAAATAATGATGGCAGGCTGAGCCCCAGTGGTGTAGTGGTTATGTGTGGGACTGCGGCCCACTGAGATGGAGGTTCAATTCCAGCAGCGGCTCCACAGGAGCAAAGGCTTGACCTCCTACTCCCACCATCACAGGGCAGTGATGTTCCCCCCCCCCCAAAAAAAAAAGAAAGGAAAAGAAAATAACGGGGCTGAACCCTGGTGGCGTAGTGGTTGTGCATGGGACTGCGGCCCATTGGGTTGGAGGTTCAAATCCAGCAGCAAGGCTGGGCCTCCTACTCCCACCACTGGAGGGCAGTGATGCCCAGCAACAAAAAAAAAGAAGAAAGAAAAGAATGGTGGCAACATATGTACAAATATGCTTGATACAATGATGTGTATGGATTGTGATAAGAGCTGTAAGAGCCCTCAATAAAAGTATTTAATTAGGACTGAACCCTGGTGGCATAGTGGTTCAGTGTGGGACTGCGGCCCACTGGGTTGGCAGTTCAAATCCAGCAGCAGCTCTCCAGGAGCAAGACTGGGCCTCCTACTCCCACCAGAGGGCAATGATGCCCCACAAACAAACAAACAAGCAAAAAAGTATTTAATTAAAAAAAAATGACTTGACCTGGCAAATCTTTGGGATAGTTCTGCTCTGTCCAATGGGTTTATCCTGAGTTGAAAATCGGCTCAATGACACCTAATAATAACAACAGAATTACTTATTTTGAAATAGTACAATCACTCAATAAATAGAAGTTCTTGTTAGTATCATCATTAACATAATTTTTCTTGTTGACAAACACTTGGTCAACTGATTTGGATTTTTAAATATTTTTGAAACAAGACCATTAAGTGACTTTTCAAATCTGGGTATTGCAGTATTTTTACAAAGAGAATCTGAATGATGTGATTGATTTAAAGTGACTTCACTATACAGTGACTTAGAGTAAAGATACAAGAATTCAGCAGAGATGCTCTGTTCCCCAAATACTCACTGGCTTTTGCCCCTGAACTCACAGGCTTGTCTTTAGTCTGTTCTTCTCAGACTCACTGCAGACTTATTACATTTTTAAAAATCATTTTATTGGGGGCTCTTACAGCTCTTATCACAATCCTTACATCCATCCATTATGCCAAGCACCTTTGTACATATGTTGCCATCATCTGCTCATTCCCCTCCCCCCCACCCTCTTCCCTCCTGATCCCTTCATAATTTTTTTTCATGTCCTACACCAACTGCTGTCTCCCTTCACCCACTTTTCTGCTGTCTGTTCCCCTGAGAGGGAGTTCCATGCTGATCATTGTGATCGCTTCCCCCTTTCTCCCCTGCACTCTCCTCTTACCCTCCTGGTATCTCACTGCAGACATGACTCTATCCTCAGACTCTTAGGGCCTAATCCTCGAAAAACCTGCTCCCCCCCCCTATGACCTGCACTCAGTTGCCAGATCCTGTGGAGGGGTGCTTCATTCACTCGAGGATGGGGTCTGATGTGCTGCATGGCTAACGCGGTACCAGGTTGATGCTGGCCCCATTGGGGTAGCGAGCTGTAGATCATTATTCCAAAGTCTTTGTTTCCACTCTCTTTCTCTTGTCAGTTCCCCAGCACAGACCTTGGCCATAGAGTCCAGGCCCAGGCTTCAGCTTCCTAAGTCATTTCCCTTCCTTTATATCCTACAGTTACCTGCTAAATCAGTCTTGCTAAAAACCTATTTCCCACACACTGCTCCCCTGTAGCAGTACCTCCTGGGGTTCCTCATTGCCTAACAACCTGGTCATATTTCTCCCATTGTAGTTCAGACAGCCTTCTAACACGGTTTTGTTAGCTGGTATTGAATCCACTTTGAATCTTGATCACCTTATCTCCTAGAACAGAACGTTGCCTGCCTGTACCATCTGCCTGGTCACTGGTAGGTTTAAGCCCATTGTTATGGCCACTGCATCAGTCTCTCTCATGTGGGCTTTCCTTATTTCCATTGGCCTTCTGTTTTACTAAAGATGATGTCATTTTCCAAGATTTGGCCTCAGCCTTTTCCGTAGAACTCTTTAAAGCTCTATGGAGCAGTTCTGCTTTGTCAGGTAGGGTCGCTTTGAGTGAAAATCAACTCAACAGCAGTTTTTAGATGTGTGGCTTCACAAATCCTTAATAGATTAAATGGTTTGTTCCATCAACCCTAGCTCTATGAAGCATTGGTGGATCAATGGTAGTATTCTTGCCCCCTATGTGGGGGATACAGGTTTGAATCAAGGCAAATGATTTCATGTGTAGGCACCCCCCCCCCCCCGCACCTGCCACCAGGATCTTACACATTACTATGAAGCTGAACCAATTTCAGTGGCGCTTCCAGACTAAGATGGACTAGGAAGAAAGACCTTGCAATTGATGAATACCATTGTGGATCACAGGGGTTCTAGCTGGCTGTGTGGAGGTAGCTAGCACAGTAACCTCAGTCCTACCTGCCTCAATACCATTGGAGTCCCTGGTGGTCCAAAAGGTTCATATGCTCCCCTGCTAACCAAAGGGAAGGCTGAATCTGCTGGTGGAACCTCAGAAACAGCCAGTGAAAACTCTGAAGAGCACGGTTCTATTCAGGCCCACATGGGATCAGAGTTTGTGGGATGAAGACAGGACTTTTCCTGTCTTTCCACAATTATATACGTCAAAAATATTAAGCAAAGTATTTACCAGCATTTGGTGTGGAAGTTAGCTATTCTCCCTAAAGCTCCCAGTTATCTGCAGCCTTTGTGTGTCTCACAACAGAGCTGACTCCCCAGCTGTTAGGATGATGGTTCCCGTCCCTTGAAGCCTGTGGGCTGACTCACATGCTGTTGTTAATAATCTCTAGTGGCACCTGTTTAGCCACATCCAGGAGTCTGGGGTCTGGTCTTGTCACATGGGACCCTGATACTTCCCTTTCCTATAACGTGTGCATATGGCACAACCCCTTCCTGTGACATGTCCTTGCCTGTAATTGGGGACCTGGCTTGACTCCAGAGGGTATATAAGGATTGGACATAGGATAGAGGCTCCCTGGGTCTCTCTCTCCTCTCCTCCCTTCTCCTCTCCTCTCCTATCTCTCTCTCCTCTCCTCCCTCTCTCCTGCCCCTGCCAGATGCTCCCAAGCCTCTCTCCCTCATCAGGTAATCCCTTCCCCCACTCCCACTTGCCACGTGGACCACCAAGTGGGGTGGAGGTGAGCATGTTACCCTGATGTGAAATGTATCTGACACTTATCGTATCTCTCTCTCATGTTTTCTATATCCTTATTATAATAAATAATAATTATCGCAGTACAGCTGCGCCTCTTGAACCCGTGTTGTATGTATCAGAGGCTGGCCACTTCTGATAAGAGTTAACTTGATTAGAGGCCAAGTCTGAAACTATTTCTCTGGTATATTCTACAGCACGGAACCCAGCCTGGGCACCCAGTAAGCACTTAGTAAATACTTTCAGCGATGTGACTGCCTTTCCTGGCTCTCTTTAGTGTTACAGTCTCAGGAAAGCCAAGGAGATCTTAGCTTGCTTGTTTCCATCAACAAATAGAAAGAAGGAGAGTTCCTTGTTAACTTCTTTGAAGTATTTATGCCTGAGATATTTACAGGGGAGGAGGCATCCAAGAAAGAGAACAGAAGCAGATCAAGCCGTTGGCTCCCTCTTAGGAAATCAGTCCTTCAAAGGCCTTTTCTGAACCTGGAACATCCCAAATCTTTCAATGCAACCCGTTTCCAAGGTCCTCTGTTTTCTATCTGTTGTAGTGCACAACAGATGATTGGCCTTTGAAATAAATATTAGTGTTCATGTAAGCCAACATCTAGAAAATCATAAAAAGCAAAACATGCTTCTAAGAACTGTTCAAAATGTCAGAATTTATTTACCTGCTTGTTTGTTTCTTACCGAAATGAAGCTCAGCATGTAACAGTACAGCTGGATTACAAGAATAAATTCTTATTCCCCGAATCTGTTTTGTGGTTTTCCAAGCATTTAATAACTTGTTACTAAAATCATTGTCCTTAATGACAAATAGGATGGGTGTTAAAAAACAAAACATAATAGACCCCTCATTTTGTTCCTTTTTGGGCAAGAGATGTAACATCATTTTTTAAAGCAACAACTCTTAATCGATCAAGAGGGTTTGTGGGGAAACATTGGGAGCAGGAATGCAACATTCCAGTCTCTGGCCATCCCTTCTTGCTTCTGGAAGCTTCCCAGCCCAGGCCCGGGCCCGGGCCCAGGCAGCTGCCCCTCCTATGCACTCCGCAGTCCACCTACTGCTCTCCACCCTGCCAGCACTTACCTCACTTCGTTGTCATTTTCAGCCGGCCACCCCGTCCTCTAAGATGAAATCATTATCTCAAGACTGAGGTGGTAACGAGATGCTAAAATAAATTATAACTGACACAGCACAACAGTTGTAACCATTTTTAAAAATTCAGACTAGCTACACATTCTTTTTTTGTTTTGTTTTGTTTGTGGGCATCACTGCCTCTGGTGGTCGTGGGCACTACCCAGCTGCCGCAGGATTTGAACCGCCAAGTCTGCGGGCTGCAGTTCCGCACTCAACCACTTACGCCACTGGGGCTCAGCCCAAAACAATAACTCTTTTTTTTTTTTTTTTTGGCATCACTGCTCTCCGGCAGTGGGAGTAGGAGGCCCAGCCCCACTGCTGGAATTGAACCTCCGTCCCAGTGGGCCGCAGTCCCGCACACAACCACTACGCCACCGGGGCTCAGCCCTAGCTGCACATTCTTATTCCTGAATTATACACACTTAGCTGTTCCTCATACCTGTGTGGAGAATATCATTTGTTGCCGGTGATCATTGGGCTCTCATAAGATGTGAAGAGACAGTCTCTGTTTTTTGTTTTTTGGGAATTTTTTTCCCCTCCCTCATATGATCCATCAGTTTGCTCCCGACCGACTGGCTCCAGGTGGGCTAATGTGATGTGAGCATGTTTTGGAATGTCAGCCAGCCGATACTGACATCACTGGAAACCAGTTGCCATAAGCTCTCTTTCAACTCACGACAGCCCCGTGTGGTCAGAAAAGAACTGACTCCTTAGGGTGTGTAGTGGCTGATCATCTGAGGCAACCCTGAGTGGATTTGAACTTCCAATCTTTTGGTTACCACTAGAGTTATCATTAACTACTAGTATCACTCAGAAACTCCATGAAAATTAGCTGTTACAATTGTTGCCACTGGAGAAGGGGAGGTGGATAAAAGAAGGGTGGGTGTTAACCTACCCAGGGATAAGGATGTCTGGTGGGGCTTGATCACGGCAGTGTAGCTGAGAGGAATTACTGAAACCACATGTAGGCTGAACACGATAACAGGCCAAGAGGAAAGTAAAAAGAAATAGAGGAAAGAACTAGGAGGCAAAGGGCATTTATAGAGGTCTAAATACAGGCATGTACATATGTAAATATATTTATATATAATGATAAGGGAATAGATCGATGTACATATATAAACCAGGCTATTCACACCCCTGGGTCCATGGTCAGAGAGCATTCACTATATCTATTTCCCCTACAGAGGAAGCAGATTTTAAATCCAAATCTGTATATTCAACTAGCCTCTGTAGTCAATGCAGCATAATGCAAAAATGGAGTTAATCCTCAGTTAAGGAACTGCAAATATTCAATTATCCACCTGTTGCTGTGAGGCTGAAAGCGATGCCACCAGTACTTCCAACACCAGGAGAGAAGTAGAATTCAGCAGAGCTTCCAGACTGAAACAGACTAGGGGGGAACCGCCTGGCAATCAACCTCCTGCCCCAAATTAGCCAGCCCAAACCCCATGGATCAGGAAAGAATATTGCCTGACAAAGGACTGTAAAACTAGATTTATTAGGGATAGATATGTTTTGTAAACCTTACCTCTGTGCTTGTCTTTATAATCAATGAGACTGACTAGTGTAGGGTGTGTCTTAAATCAATCTCTTCTGAGATACAAAGAAACTAAACAAACGATTGAAGGACGCAGATAGAGGAAGAGAGACGAGAACCTTCCTCCGTTGCCTGCACAGAGAGAAAGACTTCCCCAGACCCAGTGCCCTGAATTCGGAGTTCTAGCCTCTGCAATGGTGAGATCCAAACTGAAGCATCTGTCAGTTTGTCATCTTGTGGTGGCTTGCTTGTGACTGTGATGCTGGACGCTATGCCACTACTATTTCAAATACCAGCAGGGCCCCCCACGATAAGACAGTGATCAGTGAAGCTTCCACACTAAGAAGGAAGAAGGACCTGGCGATTGGCCTAAATGAAAAATTAGTCACTGAAAACCTTAAGAATTAGCATTACCTTTGTGACTAGATTAGCATTAGCGTTAGCTAGTTCACTAGGTTGTCCCCCAAGATTATGGTCCCAAACTTTTTATATTTCTTTTTGTTGTTGCTGTTGTTGTTGTCTTTGGGGGGGCATCACTGCCCTCTGGTGGTCGTGGGAGCTACCCACCGCTACTCCTGAGAACCCCTGCTGGATTTGAACCGCCAAGCCCGAGGGCTGCAGTCCCGCACTCAACCACTTACGCCACTGGGCCTCAGCCCGGTCCCAAACTTTTTGACCTGATAAACAAACCCTGATTTTTGTTGGCATGTCTAGTAGGACACCATAGTTGTGCCTATTATCTGATTTGTATAACAAGTGTCTACTCCCTAGAAAGTGATTGTTTTTCTCTCTCTCCTTCCCATCTGTGGTGACCATCAAGGAACATTACTCTCTATGTATATATAGATTCTTGGTCTTTCTTGACTTTTTATAGTAGCAAGACCAAACAATATTTGTCTTGGTGTGTGTGTGTGTGATTGACTATTTCACTCAGCCTAGTGTCCTCCAGATTGAGCCATGTTATGCTTCATAAACTACTCATTTTTTTTTACAGTTGTACAGTACTTTATTTATGGATGCACCATAATTTGTTTATCCAATTATCCATCAGTGGGCTCAAGCCCCCCAATGCTCACAAAGATGATGCAGCGTCAGGCAGGGTGTTGTGCTGTACCCAGGTCTCCTTGATGACAGATAGCCAGGTACTGTGAAGCTAAATAATACACCTAGCATTGCAACACATATCAGAAACACATAGCAAGCAGCTCCTTTTTCAGAGGCCCAGGAAGGAGAAGGGAAGTACTCAAGTCCACAAAGCAGCTGTGCGTTGCAGTACCGTCATTGGAGCCCCCAAGTCCAAGAGTGGAGATGGACATTCAGACCTTCTGTGAGCTGCCTGGATTCACCACCACTGTTCTTGCTCTTAAATCTCTTCTCAAGGAGAAAGACCTCTCGTCAGACGGCAGAGTGATATTATCTAGGTGCTAGCTAACTCATTAAAAAGGATTGCTGTCTCTGATGGATGGGATGACAGGCTATAATTGGAAGGGTACTTGGAGGCTGAGAATCACGTATGTGACGTCCAAGATCCCAGAGTGAACCGGTGGCCAATGTTAGAGCCCTCATCTACTGACCCCGAAGTCCAGGATGCTCTCCTTCCCGCCGCCACTCACCCTGCAGTGACAACGCTTTTCTGGGGGTGGAATGTGTCAAAGCGGGGCCAGAGCTCTTCAGGTGGGGTGAGTGATGTACAGGACAGCCTGTGGGAGCAAACCTGGGAGTTTTACCCAGAAGGGATCAAGCAAATTTTATTAAGTAAGAAAAGGTTGCTGGGAGAGCAGTAACGCCATCTTGAGTCAATTGTACCATCTGCCTTAGAAGAAGATAATGGCTTCTTCCTCTCTCCTCTGACCCTAGAGGGGAATGGAACAACCTGCACTTAAAATCCAAACACTAGATTTCCAGGCCTCTCTCCATCACTTGGTTATCTATTATGGGTATTTTGGCCAGTAAGTACTCACTTAGCCTTTCTGGACCTTCATTTCCTGGGCTACCCTGCAGCAATCCCCTCTCCAGATCTCGGTCTGCGAAATCCACGCTAGCAGCCAAAGCAGTCCCAAATCTGTTCTCTCTAAGGTCAGGGTGTGTCTCTCAGAGCTTCAACTCCTAGTGCTACTTCTTAACCATTCATTTGGTTCTCAGCCTTGAGTATTGGATAGAAATTGAAACCAATATAACTTATTTGAAAGAGATGGGAACTTGCAAAGAAAGTTCCAAGAGATGATATCTTGGGGGATTTCCTAGAGTAGCATGTACTGTTACTGGGGAAGAGGGGCGGACTTTGTAGAAGGAAAGAAGCATCATTCAGTGCACCATCATGCCGACAGTGCTCAGCTCTGTTTACTGGGGAAGAGGGGCGGACTTTGTAGAAGGAAAGAAGCATCATTCAGTGCACCATCATGCCGACAGTGCTCAGCTCTGTGTCGTCTGACATATAAACTCTGGTGAACGATGCATCTTTCTCCAGATACAGTATCCTGCAGGGTCTACCTACCACTCATCTGTCAGCTTCTGCTACTGTGGTGCTTTGCGTCTTGCCATGATGTTCAAAGCTATGCCACCAATAGTTCCAGTCCCAGCAGGCTCACTCATGATGGACAGGCTTCAGCAGAGTTCCAGATTAAGACCTAAAAGGAAGAAAGTCTGGTGATCCGCGTCCTGAAATCAGTCACTGGAGACCCTGTTGATCACAAGAGAGTCTTGTCGGTTGCAGAGCCAGGAGATGAGCTCCTTAGGTTGGGAGGCCCACAGGGACTGCAACTATGGCCTCAAACATGGCAGCAGTCATGAAGCCAAGACAGGGCTGGACAGCATGAGTTAGTGCTGACACTAACAGTGACATGTTATTATAATCACCAGATTACATATGGATCAGATGGATGCTCCTCTCTCGCACACGCAACAAATATGCTCACAAGTTCTACAGGTCTTTTATCAAAGCTTTAGAAAAGGGAGCTAGATATGTCTCTTCCCCTATCCACAAGACAAACCAGCCTCTTACTGATACTGAACGTCAAATCAGGATAGGTCAGAATCCTTGAGTCTGTGTGGCCCTGGGGCTGAGAGAGGACACTGCTGAGCCTCGACTCTGCCTGCTCAGAGAAACAGTCATCCTGGGGCTGTGGGGTGTGGCCCCACTTCTCTGGCCAGAATTTCAGTATGACAAATATTCCAACCCAAGGCCTTCTGGGGAAGGAAACAGAAAAGAACCAGAGAAGGATGAGCCTAAGAATTTTAGAACAATTTCCTCAACTTAGAAACAGAAAGAACAGTCCTTAAGAGCAAAGTAAATGAGCCAGTTGTTTAAAGACCAATACTTCATTAATGTGCTTTTGTTCTATGTGTCTGCGTGTCTGTGTGTGTTTCCTTTAGTACAGATCCCTTGGGATATACTGACTTGCCTCAAATTTATTAAGAGCCCACATACCAAAAAAGGGGGATTTTTTTTCCCATATCTGGTCCAAAATGTAAAGGGGAAGAGGTAAATCTCGGGGCAGATGATGTCATGAGGGTGAGACTCACAGGGAGAGAAGCTGGCTCAGAGAACAAGAAATTCAATGAAAACTAGCTGTTGCTGTTTGCTGAAGCTTTTACCTACTCAGACCCTGGAGTGAGGGTCTTCTGTACCGGAAGAGAGGGTAAGAGTTCAGTCAGCCAGGCACCTGGCGAGCTTGAATGTCAACACTGGTGGAACATGGGCCCTGAAACCTTGGGAGGGCCACCCAGGGTGGTCCCGAGGGCTGCTTGAATGTCAGTGATGTTTAATGTCACTACACTGTCCTCTCGCAGTCAGATGCATTTCCTAGCTAGAGGTTTCATTTCCTAGAGAAAGTCTTTTGAAACAAGAACAAGTGTCCTCACCAAGCCTCCTTTGAGGGCAATATATATCAGGGTCAGCATGCTTCCTCTTTCAGTGGAAGATGCCTTACACAATCTAGCCTCAGAGGGCCTGACTCACACGACCGAGCTTGCACAACAGACCTGCATTGACCCTGCACTCTGGACATGTGCAGTCTGACTGGGACAGACACACAGGCAGAATGGAGTTCTTCAGTACGGGAATGTTCATCTTGTAGGTCTGAAGCCTGGCGATAATTGTTCTGGGCATCTGATCGTCTCCCTTACCTACCAAGCTAAGTGGGAGAAAGAGGAGACTGTCTGCTCCCATAAATACGGACAGCCTCAGACCCCTTGTAGACGGTTGCTGAGTCAGAATCGACTCACAGGTAGTGGGTGTGGGGAAGCCAAGTCAAGGGGCAATCTGTCGATGGAGCGTAGAGCAGAAACCATCTTATTTTTCCCACCTGTGAATTTAGGACATTGCTATTTATGGGGCCAAACGTTCTCGCCATTCTCTTATTCTAGGCTGATGGGACCTAGCTAAGCTTTCAGCTGTCAGAATTGCAAATCACTGCTGCTCTTTCTGTTCAATCTGCACCCTGTGCCTTTGTGCTGGGTTGATGCAAATCTGGAGCTGCCTCGGGTGGTGGAAACACCACAGACTTGGAGGGCAGACCTGGGCCAAATCGCAGCTTTGACAGCTACTTAAGGCACCATAGACTTAACAGTTCCATTGAATGTAGCACCTTCATTTCCCACCACTAACTCATGAGATAGTGCTATTATTATCCCCGATTCACAGAAGACTGTGGAGACATGGAAAGGTTAAATAACCGGCCTCAAGCAGAACAACGGACCCAAATCTGAAAATACACAGTGCAGCGCTAGCAACATGGTCGTTAAGCACCAGGCGAAACTGCCTCCCTCCAAGGCAAGTTCATGTATTTCTATTCATTTATTCAGCAGCTGTTCCCTGAGCATCAGTGATTCCCAGGACTGTGAATGATGTAGTGAGACACGAGGGAAGTGATGCCCTGACCCTCTAGGCCCTGACAGTCTTGTGGGGAAGGTGTCATAAAACAGTGGCAGGTTGGAGCTCTGCAGACTGTGGCATGGGAACCCAGAGCAGCGGCTCACTGGATGCTCAGGCTCCCGAGTCCTAAAGAACCAGTGGGCGAGCAAGAGGTTGAGTGAGAGCGGGGGCAGGTAAGAAAGACCGAGGACCAGGGCAGAGCTGTGACAGCTCATGCAGGAAGAGGCAGCAGCGCAGCACAGCTGGAACCTGGCATGGGAGCTGGCCAGCAACAGGAGATGAGGCTGCAGAACCACAAAGGCCTTTTCACTGTACTGAACTTGAAGCTCAACCCGAAAAGGTGTGTGTGTGTGTGTGTGTGTGTGTGTGTGTGTGTGTGTGTGTAGAGAAATCCAGTTGCTTGGAATTGAACAAACAGGAAAACATAAAATGGAGACAGGAATCCATAGCAGACGGTAGGGATGGAGAAAAGGTCAGAGTCAAAGATCTTCAGAGACTCTGCAGGACCAAGCACAGCTGGATGTAAAACAAAGGAAGGCAGTAGGGCCAAGGGCACATCTGGGTCTGGCTTGGTCTGGCTTGGGAGACTAAGAAAAAAAATGGTGCCATATAATGTAATGAGAGCCACCAGAGGGACAGAGCTCTTCAGCTCCCTGCTAAGAGAAAGCGGTCTGGGTCTCAGGGGCAGAAGTTGGTGTGGGTATGTCCCGGAAGTAATGAGAAGACCCAAGAGCTGAGAATGGATTTTGGGGTACACCCATAAGGATTTTGGGGTACATCCATAAGGAAGAATGTCCTAGGAAAGGGGGTACAACATAAACCAGCACAAGGACGTGCAGAATGAGGATGCAGTCACAGAGCTGAGGGGTGGGCCTGCTTGTTTACTCATTTGATGCCCCACCAAGTCAGGGGCTGGAGAGCAGCCTTGTGTGTCTCATCTGTTTCTACTCCCAAAACACACCTCTCCAATTGCCATCAAGTCTGTTCTGACCCAGGGCGATCCATGTGTGTCAACCTCGAGCTGTACTCCACGGGGGTTTTGCTGGCTCCTTTTGGGGGTGGAGTGGAGGTAGGGGACTGATTGCCAGTTCTTTCTTCTCAAGTGCCTCTGGGTGGACCTGGACCTCCAGCCTCTCGTTAGCAGCTGAGCCCATTAGCTTGCACCAACCAAGAAAATACATTGTGTCCACTTAATAATCTATCGAGATTAAGTCCATCATTAGAGCCAAATTCTCAAGTGCACACCCGACACTGAACATTTCACATGGATGCCCCCCCTCCCCACCTCCTGCACTGGAGTCCATTCCAACCCTGAGTGACCTTGTCCAGGGTTTCTGAGGCTGTCGCTATGGATGGCAGCAAAGCGCCTCAGAGCAGCCCGTGAGTTTGAACCGCTGACCTTGTGGTTAGCAGTCCAACACTTCCTCTTACCAATCACCCTGATAAGCATTTGCTCTTCAACGCACACTTTACAGAAGAGGACAGTGAGGTGCAGAGACGCCGAGTAAGGGGCTCATCCACGCACACTTTCATTAAAGCTGCATTTCCGGGCCAGGGGGTGTAACTCCAGTCAGTTTGCTTTTCCCGCCTACCAGCCTCGACCTTCTGATGAGTGACAGCTGAATCATTCCTTCTCCCAGGTAGAGAAAAAGTTACATTTTCCCTAAAAATTATTATCTAACGGACAGAACTTTAAGTATCACAGTTATAAAGGAGAGGAAGTTAGGCTGGAGCGTTTTACCCAAAGGACTCCCAGGGTGCTCACAGCCTGCAGTCTTAGCTAGTGACTGAGCCCGAGGAGCTGAGCTCGCTGGTGTCAGCACTCTTCTCCGGGGAGGGCTGAAGGGAGGCTGGCACCCGTCTGCCCGCTGCCATCATGTATATTCCGACTCAGTCACCCTGCGTGGGCTTTCCAAGGATGTACATCTTGCCAGGAGCCCATGGTGGGTTCAGACTGCGGACCGTGCCGTCACGAGGGGCCCAGTGCCTAACCCGCCCCCAGGGGCAGGGATGGGGGTGCCCTTGGGTGCTGCTTCCTCTGCACAGCAGTTCATCAGGCTCGGGAGGCCTGTCTCTGCATTCAGGTCACTTAGCACAGTAACATCAGTATCCACGCAGACTTCACTGCCCGGCGAGGGACCGAGGCGTCCTCTTAACTTCAGCGTCTGAGCCCTCACCTTGGACAGCAGTTTTCCACCAGTCAATCACAGACGCTTGTTCAAAAAGTAGATATCAGAACAGATATCTGATATCAGTAGATATCAGAACACATTCAAGCTCACCCTTTCATGTTTCTGCAGAGCAGTGCTGTCCAGTAATAAAGGTGGTTGTACAAAGAGAATGTGAGCGCCCATTTAATTTAAAGTGTTTGAGTGCAACTATTCAATATAACCGAAAATACAAATAACCTAAAGATTGGTAGCTTGGATCCACCCAGCAGTGCTTTGGGAAAAATGTCTGGCCACCGGCACCTGTAAGATTATACCACTGGGCTGAGCCCTGGTGGCGTAAGTGGTTGACTGCAGCCCGCAGGTTTGGCGGTTTAAATCCAGTGGCGGCTCTCAGGAGCAGCGCTGAGTAGCTCCCACAATCACCAGAGGGCAGTGATGCCCTCCCCCAAAAAGAGTTAAAGATTATAGCCACTAAAAAACCTTGGGTTCATCACAAAAGGATAAATACTTTATGATCTCATTTGTGTGAAAAGAGAATAAGCAAATGTATGGGGGGGGAGATGTTCTTTGTGAGTATTAAATTTCAGCTTGATCATTTTGATTATGAATTCAGGATATGGCTGTACAATTGATTATGGTCAGTATTATCTTTCAACTGTACTGTTAAAAGTTGAGTTGGCAACGTTGTGTGCCTTGATGATGAAGCTTATCTATGCTTTATAAGGGTTTTTGTTGATACTGTTATTGTTTTGTTCTCAGCTAGCAGGAAGAGTGTGATGGGCACACAGGCATGTAGAGAGTGGGTTGGTAGGAGTCTTTCCCTCTGGACCATTAGGGGAGGATGTCATAGTCCACTTTCCCCAATAGTGGATGCCCAGGCGCTGCCGGCCAAGGGCTGCTGCACCCCTGGTGTGAGTTTGTAGGTACGGGAAGAGGTGGGAGCAGCCGCAGAAGGCCTGGACATACACTGGTAGTGTAGGACTTCCCTCTGCATGGATGTGCTGGGGCTCCGTGGGCAGAGCTCCAGCTGAGGACCGACCACCCAGCTTGAGTTATGTTTGACTCTCCAAGGAAGCAAACTTGCAGGCACTTGAATATAGTGACACTGTGTGCCCTGCATCTGTCAAGTGGCACTTGTATGCATTTGAATATAGAGTGAGTTATATAGAGGTGTGACTTATACAGTTAGAGATCAGACCAGGCCAGTTGACATCAGGCTTCCCCAGACTCCTGGAAGCAGACAAACTAGCTGTGAAAGCAAGGAAACAGGAAACAGGGATATGA
>PVJH01010213.1:0-76368 GCA_004026705.1 Nesogale talazaci | reverse complement strand
TTATCTTATATAGATACACAGTTTAAAAAGAGAGTGAGAGACCATATAAAAAGTTCCTATCTATTATAAGTTGGGAATAAAATTAAGAACATAGCTATAGGCCAAATATTAGGATAGCAGGTGGACCTTCGGTTCTCACCCTGGTGCTCCTTCAATGCAAGAACGCTTTGTTCTATGATTCTGGCATTCCTCGAGGCTCAATGGCCCAACAAGATCACTGAAGTAAAATGGGTGCACAAACAAATGTGGTGAAGAAAGCTGAAGGTGCCCAGCCATCAAAGGATATATCAAGTGTCTTGAAAGCCTGAAGATAAACATTAGACCATTTACCTAAGAAGAGACCACAGCCACACAGAAGAAGTACAACAGCCAGCATGATCAGATGGTGGCTGTTAAAAGTGGTAAAAAAAAGTGGTAAACTGGTAAAAGTGGTAAAAGGTCTAGGCAATAGATATCAAATGGGGCAGAAAAAAGAAAACAAAACAAATATATATCACTGTGTGCACACATCCCCAATGTACCAATGGAGACATATAAGAGCATGAGCAAGGGTGGTGAAGAAAGCGGAAGGACCCAGCTATCAAAAGATAGAGCATCCAGGGTCTTAAAGGCTTAAGCACAAACAAGCAGCCATCTAGCTCAGAAGCAACAAAACCCACCATAAAAGAAGATCACTTACCTGTGCAATCATGAGGTGCTGAAACAATCAGGTATCAAAGAACAAAAATCAAAATCAATGGACCAATTGACTCCTGATATCGCTGATGACAAATGGAGACAAAGGCAAAGTAGAAGAAACGATGGTACTCTGCTAACAAATGACTGAATGCCTGGAATCTCAAAGACTTGAAGATAATCGAGTCACCATTCAGCGCAGAAACAGCAAAGTCCACATGCAGGAAGCACACCAGCATGCGTGATCAAGAGGGGCCGAAGGGAGCAGATATCGAGCACCAAAGAACAAGAATCACATCATTACAAAGGTGGGACCTAAGGCCCACCGGTGGGTAATTGGTCACCCCCTTACATGGGAGTCACGGGGAGGAGACAGACCAGTCGGGGGGCAGCCAGGCAGTGATGATGCTTACAAGTTTCCTCTAGTTCCTGAAGCCTTCCTCCCCATCCCCCAACCATCATGGGCCCAACTCTACCTTGCAAATCCAGATGGACTGGAGAAGTCACACTGGCATAGAGGGGAGCTGGAGATATGGAGAAACCAGGATAGATAGGCCCCTTCAGGTTAGATTGGAGATACTGGAAGGGTGGACAGAAAAGGGGGGGGGGGAAACCAACAGCAAGGATATATACCCAAGCTCTTATTTGAAGGACGGGCATCAAAGGAGTAGGTTGGGGGAGAGGTCGGGCAGTGTACGATATGACAAAACAATAACAATGTATAAACTATTGAGGGTTGGAGGGGAGGAGAGACCAGGGGAAGAGGGGAAGGAATGGAAAAGCCGATATTAGGGGCTTAAGGGAAAAGGTAGATGATTGGAGAACAGTAATAGAAGTGGACATGAGAGGGTGCTTGATGAGTATGCTTATTTATATATTGTGAAAAACGATGTATGAGCCCCCAATAAAATGATTGGGAAAAAAATAAAAGCTAAAAGTAAAAAAGAAAAAGAAAAGGGAGCATAGTTCTGTTTGGGAACAGGGCTGTGCTAAGTATCGGTTAGCCAACTTTTGTTCTTATTGGATGATCTGCTGGCCCCACTGCCTAATAATTCAGCTTTCTCTTTCTCTGTTCTACTTGGAGTGGTTTTTAAATGGATTTAATAGCTTCAAGGCACAAACCCAGCCCTCAGTTAATAATCCCAAAGAGAAAGAAATATTCCCCTTAGAGATTGCCACCATAATTTAGAATTACAACTTTCTAAAATGTGAGAAAATAAATTCACGTTAGTTAAAAAAAAAAAAAGTTCCAAGTCTAACTTCTCACCTGACATAAAATAGACAAGTCTCTCTCTGTTAAGTAACAAGCAGGCCCCGCTTTAATCCATCATTCCAATCTGTCTCTCCCCCCTCCTCCCACCCACTTTTTTCTCAGGGCTCCATATCCCAGTATCCCCTTACCTAATAGCACTCATAACCTTTCAGTCCTCAGCACTTGTGACTGAGTGGTCCGTCTTTGACAAGATCCCACTGCTCTCTGCAGTTAAGGATGGAACCGTCCTTGGAACAGTCCCAAGGAATGGGCTGTCCCATTCCCCACCCCACCCTCCGACACAGACACACACACACTCACACACACACACACAGTCAGAAGTCTACTTCTGGGGTTCCTCAGGGACTTCATGGCTTCGCTCCCATTGCTGGTCTGTTGTACATATCTCCTGGTTTATTTCCATGTGGGTGAGTCAGACTGATTGCCTTCCTTGCATTGCATTCTCAGTGCTGTCTTCCGAAGAGCTGTCATCTAGAGGGGACTTCATGTTTGGGGGCTGAGATTGACCCTGCAATCCTCTCTGTGAATTAGCTGCTCACGACAGGAACATTGCCCTCAAGGCTTTGTGGCCCCGAATGAGGTATACTCTCTCTCTCCCTTTCCCTCTTAGTTTGCTCTCGTGTACATGGGGCAGACTGGCTGCTCCCCCTGAACTGTATCTTCAGTGTCCTCTGTAAAGCTGCCGTCTTGGGGTGGGTGGTGTCATATCTAGAGCTGGGGCAGGTCCTGCAGTCATCTCTTTTAATGAGCTACAAGAACATAACCCTTAAGGATCGATGTATCAGAAGGAGAACTGCACTCTCTCTATTTCATATGGAGGCAGACACAATACCTTCCCCATGGATGGGCTAGTAGCACATGACATTTTAAAGGTTTAACAGTAGCCATCTAAGAAGCAACTACTGAGTTGAACAGAAAAGAAGAAAGGAAAACAAAACTCAAGAAGTAATTAGTCCAAAGGATTCATACTCTACATTCACCAAAACCAGAAAGCCAAATTCACTGCCAAACTCATAGCAACCCTAAAACATTATAGAATTGCTGTGGTGGCTTTCTGAGATAGTAAATCTTTACGGGAATAGAAATCCTCCTCTCTGTACAATCTCCTCTAACCTGAGATCAGAACCAGATGGTACTGGCCACCCGTGTCAATAATGTTGACCAAGTTTAATGGAAGGTCCAAGTTAAAATAAGTAAAAAATAAAATAGTAAAACAAAACAAAATATCAAATTGAAAACAAGTTTTCAGGATTTGATGTTATGCCATTTGAATATTTCAACAGCTGGGAAAACACTTTCAGCACTTACTATGCCAGCAAATTTAGAAAGAAGCTAGTTGGCCAAATGAATAGAAGAATGAATAGATACCTATCTCAAAGAAAGGTGCTCTAATAGGGTGCACAAATTGTTATCATTGACATCACAAGCAACTACGATATTGTGAAAGAACATCCAAAATGGTGCAGCAGTACATTGACATGGATCTGCCAAAAGTTCAGACCAGACTCTGAAGAAATATGGAACAGGGATATCAGCGCTCTTGTCAAATGGATCATGGCCAAAAGTTAAAAGAAAGATGTTTACTTATGCTTCATTGGCTATTCAAAAACTTTCTGTCGAGGGGGGGGGTGTCATCACACACTATGGATAGTCTTGAGAGGTGTGGGCATTCAAGAACATTTCATTGTGTTTATTTGGAACTTGGACATGGATAATGAGGAAGTTGTGAGAATAGAAAATGGATATGCTGAAAGCTTTAAAATCAGGAAAAGAGTACGTTGGGGTATATCCTCTCACAATACGTATTCCATCTTTATGCTGAGCACATAATCAAAGAAACAGTGTATTCTGAAAATGGACTTGACTTTAGGATTAGAGGAAGGCTTATTAAAAACTTTCTATATGCAGGTGGCACAACCATGATTGCTGAAGGTGAAGAAATCTAAAAGTACTTGCTGAAGAAGAATGGGGATTTGAGGGTTGCAGCTTTCAGATGGATTGCAAATCAATGTAAAGAATGTCAAAATCCTCACAACTTGACATGATAAAAAGAGCAAAGATTGAAGTTGTCAAGGATTTCATCTAGCTTAAATCAATGTTTATGAATGCAGCAGTAAAATCAAAGATACATTGCATTAGGTACATCTATTGCACAAAAAGTCTTTAAAGAGTTGAGAAGTAAGGCTATTACTTCAAAGACTAAAGTGTGCCTAACCCAAGCCAAGGTATTTTCAATTGCCTTCTATGCATGTGAAAGTTGGATATTGGCTAAGGAATAAAAAATAAGTATTTAATCATTTGGATATGATCCTGAGGAAGAATAATTAAAATGCCAAGGGCCAACAAAACCAAACTTTTCATAGGAAAAGTATGGTCAAAATTTTGATTAGAGGCAAGAATGGCAAGACGTTGTCTCACATACATGTTTTCAGGAGAGACCAGTTCCCAGACAATGACATCATGCTTAGTAGGTAGAGGGCAGTCAAAGAGGAAGATAGACAGTCAACAAGATGAATTGACACAGTGACTGCAACAATGGACTCAAACATAAGAAGTCATGAGAATGGTATGAGAAAGATGAGGCAATGTGCTTTTCTGTTGTACATAGACCCGAACAGCAATAATCTTCCATATTTCTAAACAATTTTACTTATTTGCCTATTTGCAACATTACCTACATGCTCATAATATCTTAAGAAACATTTGTCTAAATTTTAAATGTCTAGAAAATGGTACATTGTACTTAGTATATTGAAATATCTTATTTAACTTCTATTGCTTTCTGTTGTTATTTATTAATGGTATATTTATTATTTAAAGAGACAAAATATAAATTCTATTAAAGAAGAAAATATGTGTTTTAAAGATTCAAATTTACCTATCCATGAATGAATATAATTTGACACTAGCTAAAGGACTCTGTAAAGATATTTTAGGCTAATAAAATGATCTCTTAGATTAAAATGTACATAATATACTAAAGAATATCACAAATTCAACATTCTGATTACCTTATATTTTAGAAATTCTAAGAAATTCTAAATTTTAGAATACCTTATATTTTAGAAATTCTTATATTTTAGAAATTTATATATTTGTGAAATATATAAAATGTAAAACTAACTCTGGTAGTTTTTCTCTTGGATTTGTTGTTTTGATTATTTAAATATCCATTTTAATCTACATTTTTCTTTATTATGAAATCAAAGGTAAAGGCTAAATAACACATGAAATGCATTAAGAAGTCATCAAATTCACAATTAAAGGTGAAGAAAAAATTTTAATTTTAAAAATATATCGAGATATACACTTTTCCTTTTAAAAAATATCAGTCACACATTAATTAACTACAAACTCTGAGATGTAGAAAACTCAAATTAAAAAGATACAAAATGTGAGAAAAAGACATTTAAATAATCAGAATATTTAAGGATATCCAAGACATAAGTTTTTCTAGATATATATATGCCGGAAGTGTGAAATCCCACTTATCAGACTCAAAGGTTAAAATGTCTATATAATTTTGAATTATGTTACATGGGTTGGTTTCAAAACTTACTTTTCTCTTGAGTTTTTCACAGATAAATAAAATCAGAGGTATTCTTATCCAAAAAAAATGTAGATTATAAGAGGACAACTGGAGAAAACAGTCTTAACTTAAACCATAAATATTTCAGGACCTTAATCAGTATTCTAATCAACTTGAGTTTGTGAATGCTACAACCCTGCTTTTTCACAGATATTTTGATGCATAAGATTATAGCATATATATATTTTAATTTCTCTGCTTGCTAGGTATTATCAATGTTTTCTGAATATGAGCTCTTTATTTTCGTGATGTTTTTAAAACTGTTATCTAGAAAGTCTAAATACACACACACACACACACACACAAATTTATTTCCATGGAATCGATTCAGACTCACTAAATATGACCAAATAAGGAAGAGTAGAAATCGTTTTTCCATTGAACATCTGGATTGAAACTACCGACTTATAGTTTAGAAATCAAGCACATTTACCCCTGCACCAGCAGGACCACAGCTTCATCTGCCTCCTCTCTCTGTCTCTGTCTGTCTGTCTCTCTCTGTTGCTCTCTCTACATGCACATGCACGCGCGCGCGTGCGTGCACACACACACACACACACACACACACTCTTCATTACGGCTTATGAACTCAATGTAAAGAGGACCGAATTTTCACAACTGGACCAAGGATAACTTCATGATTAATGGCTAGCAGACTGGGTTTGTTAAGGATGTTCTTTGCTTGGTTGAATCCACAGGTAATGGAAGCCACAGTCAAGAGACTGAGTGACACATGGCATTGAGTAAATCTCCTGTGCAAGATATCTTTACGGTGGTGAAAATCAAGGCCTTTACTTTGAGGACATGAAGAAAATGAGAGCAGCTTAGCTTTCTTTTTGTCACCAGTTTAAGAATCACAAACAATGAAAGTTGGTGTGGTAGTTATGTAACTTCCTGTCACGTTGAACAAATCAGGTGAGAGCCAATGATGCCTCTGTGAGGACACGGCTTTTCTCCTGAGGTTTCTGGGAACCCCTGTTTCCTCCCTGGAAGTGAGATACACACGCTCTCTCGGCTTGATATCCTTTGGACAAGCCAGATGGAGCCATGCAGATGGCAGCCAGAGCCCAGGGGATGCTTCCACCCCCCACCCGGGATCTTCCTGTATTAAGCATAATTGCATGTGCTGCGAGTGTCTGAAGAGGAATTCAGAAGCTAATATCGGACTTATGAGTTAATATTGCACTTATGGACTTAATTTGGACCGGGCTAGATGTTTCATTGATGCATAATTACTTCTTGATAAAAATTCTCTCTTACATATATGTGTTTCTGAATCTGTTTCTCTAGTCAACCACAGACTAACAGTAGAATTTCTAATTGTGATGATTTAATATAAAAATAGAACTTGATTCTATATGTCATCTGCTTGTTTGTTTCTTTTATTAAGGGATTTTATTTCAATTGATATACACTAGTATATGGATAATTTATTGTGAGAATGCATATATATGCCTAGATCTATATCACTATCATTATATATTTATGCCACATATGCCATGCCTATATTTATACCTCTATAAGTGTCCTTTGCCTGCTAATTCTTTTCTCTATTCCCTTTTTTTCATTCTAGACCCACTATCATGTTTGCTCATTCATCTCTCCATAATTCCTCTCGACTACATTGCACTTGATCAAACCTCAACAGGCGATCTATGACCTTCTTGTCATCAATTTTAGATATCTTGTTACTTTGTCCCGGAGCTTGTGGACTCTCTCTTCCCTTTCTCCCTGCTTCCTGCTCTCCTATGTCCCCCATGAACTGTCAGTCCTGTTGTTTTCTCCTTGGGACTATTTATTCTGCCTATCTTACATAGATTAACATAGGCATTTGGAAAAAGAGAAGACTAAGGAAAGGAAAAAAAAAGGCCTATAAATAGTTTCAGGCCTGTCTGCTGACCCATCTGAATGTTTTCTCATCGCATCTGATGAGTTGCCAAGCCCTGATCTTTGAATCGGAAATCTATCCTGTGGATTTCTCAGAAACGTCACTGCTTTCTTCCCCTTGCTGCTCTGTTGCAGTCCCTACATGTTTCACCGAGAAGGGAGGAATCAGACCAGGCACATTTCCTGCACTGTGTCTCTAGCGCTGCCCTTGAAATGCTGTGGGGTCACTGAGGGGATGTCGTGTCTTGTAATGGGGATGGGTCCTAAGGTCTTCTCTGTGCATTAGTTCGGCCTGGAATGGACCAACAGGAATGTCATCCTGGAGACTTGGTGGGTCAGAATGAGGTTCCCTCTCCCTCTCCCTCCCCCTCTTTTCTCCAACTCCCTCTCCCTCTCTCAAGTTGTCTGGGCAGACCTGCTGCTCTCCACAAGCTGCATCTTTGGTGCTGTCCTACGTAGTGCCTTCTTCGGGAGAGGGGATGATGTAGCTGTAGATGATGCCAACCCTGCTAAACTCTGCTAGTTTGTTGCTTCCTGTCAGTATGCTGCCCTCAAGGCTTGGCCCTCCAGGTTGAAGTCTGGTCCCTCTCTCCCTTTCTGACATTCACAGAGCTCCCAGCATAGGCTGCCTACCTGATCACCATCTTGCTGGTCATCCCGCTTATATATTATTTTTATTGAGATTTAATGTAATGTTCAAAAAACCATCATGTCTGTGATGGAGTAAACTGTTCCATATGGTTCTTCCAGCATTATGATAAATTGAGAAAAGTTTGAAGCTGTCAAATAATTGGTTTGTCTGGATCCAATATCAATGCTCATGGAAATAGCAGTCAGGAGATCGAATGACAGTTTGCATTGGCTAAAGCTGCTTCATCAGATCCCTCTGAAGCCTTGAAACGTAAGGATGTGTCTTTGAGGAACAAAGTGTGTCTGACTCAAGCCGTGTGATAGGTGAAGTTGGTAGAAGCACTCGGGAATGCCGAATTTAGCTTTTCTCACCTTCAAATACTCCCTGTCTACATCTCATCTTCGAAGTAGACCTTTCTGCCAACATGCGTTCCTGACCTGCTTCTGTGGGATCTGTTCACTGTCATGGAAAAACATTCTGACTGAGGGGTTAAGGGACACAGTAGTGATTACCTGGGGACAGTTAGCGAGCTCAGTAATAAAAGGATTTAGATTCTCATTTGTCTTGTTCTAGTTTGTATTCACTGTTGGATTAAAACACAGTTGGGGAAAATAAAATATATTTATTGATCTTTAGAAGGGTGCTTTAGGGTTAGGGTTAGGGTTAAAAATAAAAAAAAAAGAAAAAAAGTAGAAGGTTGCTGTATGAAGGTCTCTCCCAAAAGTTCATAGAAGATGGAAATCAAACAATAATGGGATTTTTTTTAATGATTTCTCTGAAGTCTTCTGATATGTTACTTAGCTAAGTAAATGAAAACCTACAATAGCTATTGTGCTTCAACATTCATAAGTATTATTTTCTTCTTTATTTAATCATTTTATTGGGGGCTCATACATGACTTGTCACAACTCATACACACATATATTATGCCAAGCATCTTCACATGCCTGCTGCCATCATCATTCTCAAAACATTTGCTTTTCTACTTGAGCCCTTAACATCAGCTTTTCATCTTTTCCCCTCCCTCACCCCCTCCCTCACTAACCTTCGATACTTTATAAATTACTATGATTTTGTCATATCTTACACTGCCTAATGTCCCCCCTCGCTCACTCCTCCCCTGTCTGTTCTCCAGATAGGAGGTTATATGTAGATCCTTGAAATTGACTCCCCCTTTGAACCCCGCCTTCCCTCCCCTTCAGGTAGCTCCACTCTCACTACTGGGCCTGAGTGGTTCACCTGTTCTGGATTCCCTGTATTTCCAGTTCCCATCTGTGCCAGCGTGCCTCTTTCAGTCCAGCTGGATTTGTAACATAGAATTGGAATCATGATAGCTGGGGGAGGAAGCCTTTAAGAACTAGAGGAAAGTTGTATGTTTCATTATTACTTCGTTGTACCCTGACTGGCTCTTCTCCCTGTGACCTTTTTATTAGGGGATGTACAATTGCCCACAAATGGGTCTTTGGTTTCCCCTTGCACTCACCTTCATTTGTAGTGATGTGATTCTTGTTCCTTGATGCTTGTTATGTGCTCCCTTTGAACCCTCGTGATCACACAGCTGGTGTGTGGACTGCCATGTGGCCTCTGCATTAGATGCCAATTGTTTATTTTCAAGTTTTAAGACCCCAGAAACTTTATCAGTTGGTAGCTGTGCACCATTAGCTTTCTCCACCATGTTTGTTTCTGCATCTATTTGTATTCTGCAACCATAATGGGAGAATGGGCACACAGTGGTATGATTTTTGTACTTTAATGTCTGATACCTGATTCCTTCCACACTTCATGGTCGCACAAACTGGTGTTATTCTTCCTTAGTGGACTTTGTTGCTCCTGAGCTAGGTCGCTGCTTGTTTACCTTCAGGCATTTAAGACCCCAAACACTATATATTTTGATAGCCCGACACCATCAGCTTTCTTCACCACTCATGCTCATGCCCCCACATTTTCTCAGCGATCATCTCAGGAAGGTGCACCCAGTGTTATGCCTTTTTCCTGTTTTATGCTTGAGACTCATCCTGTGGACACCTTGTGACCACACTGGCTGGTGTGCTTCTTTCATGTGGGCTTGGCTACTTCTCAGCTTGATGGCCATTTGTTTACCTTCAAGCTTTTTAGACCCCAGACACTATGTCTTTTGATAGCTGGATGCCATCAACTATCTTCACCACATTTGCTTATGCATCTATTTGTCTTCAGTGATTGTATTGGGCAGATGAGCATCATGGGATACCAATTTAATAGAACAAAGTGTTCTTGCATTGAGGGAGTACATGAGTGGAGGTTCAAGGTTCATCTGCTCCCTTGGTACTACACCTATAAATATATGTACCTAGAATTATTTCCTCCTTATGAACTGAAAAGAAGTTTCACGAGGGAGGAGATCTATTTGGCCAATAAACCTATGAGAAAATGATCCTGATCATTAGAAATCAGAGAAATGGCTGAGCCCTGGTGGCGCAGTGGTTGTGCACGGGACTGCGGCCCACTGGGATGGAGGTTCAATTCCAGCTCCCAGGAGCAAAGACTGGGCCTCCTACTCCCACCACCAGAGGGCAGTGATGCCTAAAAAATTAAATTAAAAAAAAAGAAATCAGAGAAATGCAGATCAAAAGAACCATGAGATACCACCTAACATATTTGAAGGTAGCCCAAATCAGAAAACCAGAGAGCAACAAATGTTGGAGGGGATATGGCAAAGTAGGCACTCTCCTGCATTGCTGGTGGTCCTGTAGATATGTACAGCTGCTGTGGAAAGCAGTCTGATGATACTTAATGAAGATGGAAATTGAACTACCCTATGATCCAGCTATACCTCTATTGTGCATATACACAGAAGAGGTAAGAAATAAACCACAATAAGTTGTGTACACTCAAATGTTTATTGCAGCACAAATCACAATCACGAAGAATTGGAAACAATCTAAATTTCCATTGGTAAATGAATAGATCAGCAAACTCTGGCACATGCATACAATGGAGTACTATACTTGACTCAAAAACACTGAAGAGCATGTGAAACATCTTCTCATGGGAAAAGCTGGAGGAAATGATGCTAAGTTAAGTCGGCCAATCACAAAAGAAGAAGCAGCATGAGTCCGCTGAGTTAAGCAGAATCAGCATGGTAGGTATAGAAGAGAAGCATCCTAAACCTTAACATCTGGGTTGAAATATACAGAAATAGGAGAAGTTTGGACCAAACCCAAGGAGTTGGTCCAACATAGTAATGGGAGAACGACGGGGGAGGGGATAAAAAGGGGGTACGAAAGTGAAAGGATAATGGAGGGAGCAGGGCACTAACCCACACAGGGGGAGAGTACTGATCTGAAGTGGGCCTGCAGACCCTACCATGAAGCACTCAACCATGAGGACAGTGTGGCCACATGGAAGGATGCATGAAAAGAGAAAACTACAGGACTGGCCCCAACCAGAGGCAAACTGACCCCCTCCATGGAACGGGATGTGGCAGAGAACAGGTTGGAGGGAGAGGCCAGCATGCCACACCCACATGAAGACAGGCTAGAAGGGAGGAAGGAGAGAGAGCAGGACTGGTCCCCATGCTGGCCCAGGATGCTCAGAGGAGAATGTGTCTATTGGGAGCTATGGGTCACAGAGGGAACTGAGCAGAGGACAGCAGGACCTGTCACGCTCTCTCCCTACTGAAGCAGACAGGGACAGTGTACAATTTGAAAGTCACGTGGTGGGAAGCAATGCAGTCTGAGTGCCCCAAATGGAGCAAATCAAGAAGGAAGCATTGCTGGATGGACAGTCTAGAGGAGAAAACAACAACAGGACTGATGGTTCTTGTAAGCATGGAGGGGGATGGGGGGAAGAAGATGGCGCGGACAGGCTCAGGGACCAGGGAACAACAAGTGGTCCGGAATTGGTGAGGAGGAGGGGGTGGGAGGCCTGGTAGGGCTTGAGCAAGGGTAATGTAACTGAGAGGAAATAATAAAACCCAAATGAAGGCTGAGCATGATGGTGAGAGAAGAGAAAAGAAAAGGAAATAGAGGAAAGAAGTAAGAGACAAAGGGCATTTATAGAGGTCTAAAGATAGGAATGTACCTACGCAAATATAATTATTTATCATAAGCATCATGTTCAAACTACCCTTTCCCATTTTTCTGGAAAGGGTTGAATGAAGCGAACACTACAAATACCCAGCATGACTCTTAAAGTTGTTCATTCTCGCAGTGCGATGTGTGGATCTTGGATCATCCCTGTAAAGTGTGCGAAAGTCTCACCTGATGATAAAAACAAGTTAGTAAAAGCTTCTGGTTTCCTCTTTCCTTAACTACAGATTAGTGCAGAAACCTCTGGGTACAAGTGCCCTGAGATTAGGATCTGTCTTAGACTTCATAGAGCATTAATTAAACAATTGAGAACAGAGTAGAGGGCTTGACTTATCTCTTAATTTTGATAAATTTAAGCTCAGGGAATTAGGAAATTAGAAAATAATATAACTACACATATTAGAAAATAAACATTGTGGGTCATCCAACTGTTTACTCACAATCTGTTGATTAGAAGGAAAAGCAGAATTTAGTTGTGAATTCATAAGTAGAGTATAACTGTCAGTACTGATTTGTGGAAACTGAATTATGATTCACTAATTTAATATCTGTAACAAATTAGAACATGGACATAAGATAAAGTAGAATTCTCATTAGGGATAACTGCAATGTTATAAATTAAATCTTCATAGAAAGAGGAAATTAATTTGAACTATTTATATTGTAGATGAGAAATCCGGGAAATCAATTTCCATGAAAGGTTACATTATATATTCTACATAATGGCATAATAACCTATAATTACATGCGATCAACACAAACATGAATCGTCTTTAGGAGCAGTTAACCTCTATCTCCATTAAGAAATTACAAACATTAAGAAATTGCAAACATGCATGCATTTATGTTTGTACTCATGCAGTAGTGTGTGTTTGTAGATTTACACTACCATGGCTTTAGGTTAGGATACAGAGAATAGGATTGATCTCACAATAATGTAAAAAATAAAATTCTTTCTGAACATACACATTGATGAATTTCATTGCCTAGTATGCATGAGACTGGTACCATTGTGAATTCATGGCATAAGCCTTTAAAATTAATTCCTCCTTAGATATACAAAATAGAATATATACTTAAGAAAGTAAGTGATATCTGATGTCCAATATAATGATAAAATTTTTATTTTTTTAAAAAAGGAGAGATAGGGAGATTTGATGATGGTTGACTTGATGACTAGACAGTTTGTTCTTTTTTTAAAAAATAATTTTATTGAGAGCTCTTACAATGCATACTGCAATCTATTCATCAATTTTATCAGGGATATTTGTACGTATATTGCTACCATTCTTTTCTAGGCAGTTATTTTCTACTGAGCCTTTGATATCAGCTCCTCTTTCCCCCACCCTCCCACATCCTCATGACCCCTTGGTCAATTATAAATTATTATTCCATGTTTCACACCGACCACTGCCTCCCTTCCCCCATTGGTTCCGCTGTTGTTTCCCTTAGAGTGGGGTATGTGTGCCAATCAGTTTCCACTACTTCTGCTCCATCCCACCCCACCTTCACCCTTCCCATCTGGTATCTCTCTTCCCATTCTTGCTCCTGGGTTGAGTGTGTCCCAAAATCTTATCTCTTATATGTGTCTGTGTACGTGCTCTGGTCTAGTACAAAGTGAGAGGCCTCATTGTGGTGATAGCAGTGGGGATGATGAAGCCGCAAGATACCTGTGGAATACTGTGTGCTTTATGGGTGCTTTATGTCACCCTGGTTGACTCATCTTCTCCCTGTGACCCATCTGTGGGGTGTTCAATTGTCTACAGATAGAATTTGGGTCTCTGCTCTGATCCCCATCATTCTTAACCATATGATTTTGTTTGATTGCTAAGGGTTTACTGATACCTGTTACCTGATCCCCATGATATCTTATGCTCACATAGGTTGGTGTGCTTCTTCCATGTGGGTTTGGATTTCTCTGCTGGAGGGCTGCTTGTTTCACTTCAAACCTTTAAGATCCCAGATACTATATCGTAATAGCCAGGCACCATCTGCCTTCTTCACCACATTTGCTTATGCATCCATTTTGCCATTAGCAATTGTGTTGAGAAGGTGAGCAACTCAGATTGTCAATTTGTTAGAAGAACGTGTTCTTGTATTGAGGAAGGATAGGTGCAGAGGCCCAAAGTCCATCTACTAACAGTGTATTTCCATATAAATATATGTACATAGGCTATTACATCTATTTTTATAAATTAATGCAATTACATATGGACACCCCCATGCTCATGCCCCTATTCATAGGTTTGCTTCCTAGATCATTCCTCTGTTTCCTTTCACCTTCCTTTGGCCCCACCAGCATGCTTGCTCTACTTCTGCCTTAGAGTACTTATTTCCTGTCATGCTGGTGATCCCAGGATCTCTATATTCACCTTGTTATTGTTTTTTTATTCCCTAGTTGTTATCCTGTCTATGTTGCCCATCGTGCCTCCCCCATTAACCCCACTGGGACCTTTGTTCCCATTGCTGTCTTCTCAAGCTTGCATCCCATGCCTGTCTTTTGACAGTAGGCATGCCAACAACAGCATAGTCCAAAAAAATAGAAAACACACAGTTGACCAGAGAAAGAGAGAGAGAGTTAGTAAGGTGAATGTTAGGGTAGAGTAGTGTAGTTTTGAAGTCTAGAGAAGATGGAAATGAACCACCTTAGGTCTGATCATTATATCTCTTCTAATATTGTGCTTTAGCTTTCTTTTCTAAACAAGTGTGAGAATGCTGGTATCGATTTACACAAAATACAAAATAGGTGTGCCTTATAAAAATAGGAAATTACCCCAACTTCTCAGCGTTTTTGTATTCTGACACAGGATACTAGGAGCCTGGTGGCAAAGTGAGTTGCAGGTTGAGCTGCTATCAACAAAGTCAATAATTTGAAACCACCATCCTTTCCATGAGGCTTCTTTATTCCATAAATATTTACGGGATTAGAAGCCCAAAGGGTATAAAAATTCTACCCAGTTTGATAGGGTCAATATGAGGAGGGATTTATTCAGAGGAGGTGATTATTTTCTCTACATGATATTGGTACACTAAAACTGTTATTTTATTCTGAAGCACTTTTGTGAGTATTTATTGGTAAATTTGGAATCTTTCAAAGGAAACATCAACTCTAAGTTAAAAGGGTTCTATAAATTTTATTTAAAGTACCTAGCTGATTTTCTGAACTCCTTATGGAAGGAGTTCAGAATTTATGTAAAAGTGAATTTATATGCTTTATAATCCACTGAAAGTGCTGAAACCCACTTCTAAATGCCTGCAAATGCACTCTGTTGGTTTAATGGTTGAAAAGACAAGCTCTACATGAAAAGTTGGGCATCCAAAATCACCCCACAGCTCTGACAAACTTCTCTGGGATAGATTATTGTTGTTGTTGTTGTTCAGTGCTGTCAAGTTGGTTCTAATTGAGTGATCCTACATGTCATATGATGATTTACTGCCAGGTCCCATTCCATCCTCACAATTTTTGTTGTATATGAACCCATTCTTGCAGCCACTACTTCAGTCCATCACCTTGAAAATCTTCCTCTCTATCATTGGTCCTCTACTTTAGCAAGCCTGATGCCCTGTTCCAAGGTATGGGCCTTTCTGCAAAGATTACCACCTAAGAAAATCCTATCACTATAGAGATGTTCTACTATGCCAAGGGGGGTCACTTTGATTCAAAATTGAACTGAAGACACATCCACAAATCAGAGCAATGTTGGGTGCAGTGGGAAGCTGTTGGACTCTCCTGCAAATCATTCACTCACTCTGAGTAATAAGAGGTCACCTGGCTCCTTCCCCAAGCTTATTCATTTCTAAAATGAAATAGCTGATTTATATGGTCTCTAAATATAATCCCGGCATGAACTATATTGATGGCACAGTTATCATTGTCTAGGGAAAGCAAGAAAATTCCTGACTCAAAAGTTGGTACTAGCATACCCAGAGCCGGTGTTCACGGCACCTTCTTTATTATAGAATTTCTTCAAACTGTCTGCTGTACTATATAGCTGGATTTCATTAGTTGCTGTAAAATGTCTAATTCTAATGCATTATTTGAATCTATTATTTGTTGATCAATTAAAAAAAAGCTTGGATAGCTTTATTCTTGAAAGAAATGTAAAACAAAATACACTTAATCCTAGTATCTTCAACTTTATGCAGCTTCTTTAAAAGTTCATTTATTTTTAAAATCAGTAGATCTTGTTAGGTCGATGGGAATATGCATTGATATATCTTTTTAATGAAGAATTTGAGAGTCTGGGAGATTAAATTAATTTCTCTGGGTTACAAAACTGAAAAAAAAACAAGGATGACACTGGCTTTCAAGTATTCTAAGACAAGAAAGCTAATATGTTTATTGTATAGTATTTTAAACAAATACTAGCACATGTTTTGTATGTATGTAGATATTTTGGGCCAAGGGCATAATTAACTTTAATCAAAGGAATTCAAAAAGTGACAGAAAATATGGAAAAACAGATAAGCCATTCAGATGAGTTTGGAAAGCATATATTTTTACTCTTTCATTCTTTGGTTTGGGGCTTAGCCTACTCAGTGCTCCATGAGCAAACAACTGACCATGGAAGAGCCTTTTAAAACATGATTAACACTTTTCCTAAAAAACTATATTTAAAAGATTAAAATATCTTATGCAACAATAATTCAAATTGTTTAAGGCAGTCCATTTTTTAGTTATTTTGAAATTTGCAAAACTCTATTGATGACATCAAGGTTCCCTCGTGGCTCTATGAGTTAGGTGTTGGGCTGCTAATTGCAAGGCTGGTAGTTCAAACCCACAGGTACTCAGTGGAGAAGGATATCTGCTTTATACTATATAAATATTTATAATATCTCAATTTATAATATATAAAACTATATGCATTACAATCATAACATGTGTATATATAGATGTGCTTCTAATTGGCAATAGTATTTTATTTGTCATATTAATTAATCATATCTGAGCAGGGTAGATTATCATTCTAATGACTTCTGAGTTATAAACAGTAGACACAGAAACACACAACAGTGAGAAGCAGTCATTATGTAAAAGTCATTCACATATTTTAAATATTTATAGTTTGGGCTGAGCCCTGGTGGCGTAGTAGTTGTGCGTGGGACTGCAACCCACGGGGATGGAGGTTCAATTCCAGCAGCGGCTCCACAGGAGCAAAGCCTGGGCCTCCTATTCCCACAACCAGAGGGCAATGATGCCCAAAAAACAAAAAGCAAACAAACAAAAATATTTAGAGTTTATCCATTAAAAAAATGGAACCCTGTGTTTCTTCAAATATTGAGATAAAATTTCTGATAAAATGGTATAATAATTTGAAATCTTAATATCATACTACAACTTAATTTTATTGTATTCTCATACTTCATAAAAAATTCTATTACATTTTATTTTTAGACAAAAATATTGCAATTGAGAAATTATTTTATTAATGCAAACTGATCAGATAATTGAAAAGAACCCATGAAATCATGATCCTCCATGAATAGGGTAACTCTGGAGTGATGTACTTTCTCCAAAGGACTTCCAAGACATGTTATTTTTTAAAAAAATAACTGTGACTCATGAAAATTGAGGAACAAGTGAAGGGAAGAGGAAGCTTATCTAGTACGAAACTTTAACTTAATTCCCTTTTCCGCCACCTGCTCCTTTTTTATTCTTTCACCCCAAGTTTTCTGCCTCTCAAGTAAAAGGCCCACTAAAAACAAAACAAACAAGCAGAACCACTGTGTATGAATGTGTTCCAGATCTATGAAAGGGGCTACAATTCCAGACTGTAGAACTGAATCTGAAGATAAAGCAATGGGCATTGTGTATTGAGCTTTTGAAGTCGCTTCCCAATTTTAGCCTGTGCTGTTGTTGGTAAGTGTCTGTGACACAGCTCCAGCTATGTACAACAACCCCCAAAACTGCTCCAGCATTAGATAGCACTTCTGAAAAGAGCTAAAACTAAAGGATTCTCATGATGTGACTCATTGCAAGGCTAAAGAATCTTTACTAAGACGAACTTAGTGTTTCTTAAATTCAATCTAGAGGAAAGTCAATCGATAAAATTAATAGATAGACATTTAAAAACCCACAAATGGGAAACAAATCAACAAGTTGGGTTGCACACTTACTTCCTCCTTTAATTAGGGTGACAGTATTTTAAGTCTTTGACTCACTCATTCCATCTGAATTTTCAGTTGCCATGGGAAGCCATTCCATTAATGAATAATAGACAAAATATCTCATGTGATTCTTTTGCACAAACTACATGTACTTAGAAAAATGTCATGATGATAGTGTACAAGAATCTGATGTAGAATCTGTAAGCAAGTATAAGAAATATATTAATAAATATATAGTGGTTGTGGTAGTTATAAAAAGAGAAATAATAAAGACTATAAAGTAGATTTTTGTTTATCACAGTGGGTTAGACTCACACTACAAAGCTACCTTAGAAAACAAGTTAAACTTATTGTAATTAATAAAATATAATTAAAAGCATGCATAAAATATATGCTGTGGTTATTATGCATACTAAAGTATTGTAAACTGGTTCCTCATAAAGTTTACTCTATATTTAGTAAAATTTCATTAGTCTGTATATGTGTCAGCTAAACAATTTGCATACATAAAAGTCCCTGAGTACTCATAAACATGATCAACTGCAATGCCTAAAATTGTTCTAAAAACAAAACCATATTAAGAGAACATTATAAACCTGGCCCAAAACCTACAAGAGGAGCTTTGTCCTCTACTCTGGCTGAATGCCATCCTTCCAGGAGTTTATGCACTCATGTTCCAAAAAAGAAAAGAAAAGAAAATCATTGTTTAGCTGAATAGGGGTTACGAAAATATAGATTTCAGCTTTTATGACATGATGGTTTTCCCACATTTGAACACAATTCTATGTGCTACATAGAGTGCAGAGGAGAGAGAGAGAAGGAAACCAGAAAATTTCAAAGTTTTCCTTTAAGATATTCAAATGGTAGGGTTTGATCAAGAGCAGTATATCCAAGAGGAATTACTTACGGTTGAGTGGAAGGTGAGCAAGGTAATGGGACAAGAAGAAGGTGAAATGAAATAGAGGAAAGCAGTAGGAGGCAAAAACTATTTACAGAGGTATAGTGATTAGCACATATATGCATAAGTATATTAATTTATAATGAATGAGATAGAGGCCAACATATTTATATGTTAAGTATTAAGGTAGCAGAAGAACATTGGGCCTCTAGTTAAGGCCTTCTATACACAAGAGCACTTTCTTCTAATAATGTGGAACTCTTTGATTGTCACTTTCCTGACATGATCACTGAAGTCAAAAAATGGGTGCATAAGCAAAAGTAGTGAAGAAAGAGTGGATAGTTCCCAGCTATCAAAAGATAAATGTGAATAAGTGGGTTAGAATGGAGACACAGAGCCCATCTGTAGACAATTGCACATCTCCCCACACAAGTGTGTGGGATGAAGACAGAAATTTTCCACAATTATTATACTCCAAATATTAAGCAAACTATTTACCAGCATTTGGTGTGGAAATTAAGTTAGCTAGTCTCCCTGAAACTCCCAGTTATCTGAGCCTTTTGTGTTGTCTCACAACAGAGCTAACTCCTCTGCTGTTAGGATGATGGATCACTTCCCTAGAAGCCTGTGGGCGGGATTCAAGACCCACTGTTAATGGCCCCTAGCCTGACAGAAATGTTTATCTACCCCCACAGGTTAAGGTCTGTTTTTTTTACTCCCCTCTTCACATAGTCATGTAGGCATTCCTGAGACCACTCCCCTTATCACCATATAGCTCTTAAGACAGCCCTCTCCTGAGACATATGTCCTTGCCTGTAGTTGGGGGCCTGGCTTGGCTCCAGAGGGTACATAGGGATTGGACATAGGATAAAGGAGGCTCCAGCTTGCCTCTCTCCAGCTTGCCTCTCTCCTGCCTCTCTCTCCACGTGGACCATCTAGCAGGGTGGAGGTGAGCATGTACCATGAAATGTAACTCCTATTGTTCTTTTCTCTCTTATGATTTCTATATCATTGTGATAATAAATAATAATCATTGCTGCACAACTGCCTTTTGAATCCTTGCTGTGAGTATATCAGATTTGGGCCACCTCCTGATAGAAGTAATACAAGGAAAATACAATTCAACCAGGGTTCAGTCTAGCACTGATGAAACAAACATCATTCCTCTAGTTCCTGAAAGTTTCTTCCTCCCCACACTATGACCCAGTTTTACCTTACAAATCTGCCTTGGTACAGATAAGAGCTCTCAACATATGGAATTCAGGACAGATAAAATTCTCATGAACAGTAGTGGGAGTAGTGATATCATGGTGGTGGCAGGCATGATGGTGGTGGGGGGAGGAAAGGGGAATTCATCACAAGCCTGGATATATAACTCCCCCCAAGGGGACAAATAAGAGAAATGTGGGTGAATGGAGAAAATGGACAGTGTAAGAATCAAAATAACAACAATAATATATAATTGATCAAGTACTCATAAGGATAGGAGGATGGGGAAGGAGGGGAAAAAAGAGGTGCTGATACCAAGGGCTCAAGAAGAAAGAAAATCTTTTGAAAATGTTGATGCAACATATGTATGTGTTATTAATACAATTGAATGATGAATTGTCATCAGATTTGTGAAACTTTCCAAACAAAATGATTCATAAAAAAGCAACAAGAAATTCAAATGAAAACCTCTTTACCCTTCTGTAAGTGCAGCTTAATATACCATCTTACATTTAGATGAAACCCAGAGACTTAAGAATTAAAATAAGAAGTGCTTCTTTTGGACAGAAACACAGAAAAATAACAAATTCCACTTCATCAAGGATATTTTCAAGTGATTTCCAACATTTCTCACAACTGCCAGAATAATAACAGAGTGGTTTTATAATATTATTCTTGGAATTGCTTGGACAATCAAAGATAAAACAAGAACCATGGGGTGATCACTCCTAATTTATAATATTCATTCAGCATCGACTATTTGCCAGTAAGTATTATTGGTTCTTTGGGTTAGGGCAGCGAGCAAAACGTAGAGCAATTGCTGACCTCGTGAAATTTGCAGTCTGTCAAGCAACTCGTCTATCTCAAAAAGTCCTTCACTGCCATGTGGTTATTTCTGACCTATACTGGTCTGGCAACACAAAGTAGGACTGCTCCTCTGGGATTCTCAGAGTGTAAAGCCTCATCATTCTTTCTCAAAGATGCTGGCTGTTTTGAACAGCTAACCTTGTGGTTAGCAGCCTTCATGAGAATGCTACAGGAAAGAGAAGTGCTTCTGTTAAATTCTGAAGCTGAAACTCTTCAAAAGACTAGACAATTTCATCTTTCTTCCATGGTGTGGCTAGTAGTTTTCTAACAGCTGACCTTGGAGATAGCAATAACGATTACACAAGCAGGACTCCTTATGCCATTTGGTTGAATACAAGGTGATGACATCAATAACAAATGAGCAAAACTAAATTTTTGTAAACTAAATGAAGCAATCTGATGATCGACTCAGATTATCCCAAATCCCTGTATTTGCATGAGTCTGATTTATCTAAATCAGATGTTAGAGTGAGGATTTTGGAGGTTGCCTTCTGGCAACCTATTCTATTCTAAGAAATGACTTAATAAAGTGCCTGGGCTCCGCTACCTCCTTGTCTATTGATACACATGTAGGCAGGGTGATGACTTCTAGGTCAACCCACAATACTGGGGGTTTCCTTTGTAGTCACTGGTCCTCTGCTTGACCCAACATACTTTCCGTTTCTAGAGGTTGGTCCTTCCTGGCGATAGCTGCATAATGAGCACGATAGCGTTTTTCCATGTTTGTGTCTGAGGAGCATTACTAGAGCTTTCCTACAACTGATTTGTTTAATCTTTTGGCAATCAATGGTGTATTAAGTATTTTAGCCAACACCAAAAGCCAAATGCACCAATTCTTCTTCCTTTTTGGATCATTTTCCAGATTTTCCATACAGATGAGGTCATTGAAATGATCATGTCTTGAATCAGGTATACAATGGGCATCAAGGGGACAGCTTGGATTTTTTCAAAGTCTTAAGCGGTCTTCTGTAGCAGTCTCATTTTATATGAATTTGATCTCCCTTAACCAATGCTTAGTGAATTTACTGACCCAAGACGTCATCATTTCAATTACCTTGTCTGTATGGAAAACCTGGAAAATGTGGGCTCAAAAAAAATGTGGGCTCTGAGGAAGTCTGATAAGACAGTTATATTCAAGATTGGACCATTAGCTTGGAAGGCAGTGATGATTTATTTTTAGATGCCCATGGGGTAGTCTTAATTAGACTCTCCTACAAGACACAGGATAGCATTAGAGCTTTTTTACAAAGAAGTCATAAAAATATAGGAAACATGTTGGTGAGAGAAAAACTGGAATGGGTAAACATAAAAAATACATTTTTATATCATAATGTGCCAACTTATTTTGGAAGAGTAGGAAGAGCTATCTATCCTATAATACTTTTGTGGGAAAACTCATCCTGTTTACCCTCCAGCCCTGATCTTCGCCCTTCAAACTTCCCTTTGCCCCTAAAATTAAAAGAACATTGAAAAGCAAAACAAGTTGCATCCCTTGAGTTGGCAAAACTGCTATTTTGAAGTATAAATAGAAGAGCATAGACTTGTTCAGGGAAGGGCTAGATAAAGAAACACATTACTTTTAGAAGTATGTGCCTCAGGTGGATCAACAATAGCTGGATACTTGAGTGGAAGTTAATAAAGGTTTCCATGACTCTGTAGCAATTGCTCTTGACTTACACTCATATTTGCTTGAATAAATTTAAAATAAAAACTCACCAGAACTTCTATAATTTATTTCCTAAAGTGATGGCTGCAATGGGTATTTTGGGAATTCACTCTCCCCTTCCTCTGTTTGTTCTGAGTCTATCTTTCTCTTTTTTCCTGACAGAGGCTCCATCACCATTATCCTACAGCAGTGGCCCAATTACCACCTCGCTCTCTGATAGGAAAATGTAACACAGAGACTTGGAGATTTGGCACCCTATAGAAAATGGTAATGATGATCAGAATAGTGCAAACATGCCTTAAAGCTCCTTTATTAAAAAGCATCTGTAATCAGGATTCATCAATAGCATACTTTTTAATATATTTCCTGCATTCCCACATTAAGCATATTTTTGTTTTAAAACCAAAACAATTAGACAGAAAATAGTAATTTGGCAATGCTTGCAACTTCAATTTTCTTGCCATGTTGGCCCCAACTGGTGATTTGCAAGCTATTTCCATGTTTTAACTTCTCTAAATAGTTATACTCACAACCGGGGATGTACAACACCAAACATGTTTCATAGCGGGTGGCCTGGATGCCAAGTGAAGTATCTGTTTTCCAAACAGAAGCCAGAACATTGTGTGCAATATAGAACCGCGGTTGCCAAGCAGACTTTATGGATGCCTTGCTACAATTCCTCTGCAGGCTATATTTCAAATGTCTATGAAATTTGCTTAATGGGTGTAGACCTCCCTCAAACTCTGTTTGTCAAGCATGAAATTAATGCAGAGATTATTTGGGGTCATTCTGAGAGTGTCTCCTGGCCATTCACCATCTCTTGGGGACAAATATACTTAGTTCTAATTCTTCTTAATCTGCTACTTGATGATACTGAAATAAACACTAGAAAGAACATAATTAATGATGCTCCTTGTTTTATATCATAAGCCTTCTCTCTTTCTGTATGTGTATGTGTATATGTTATATATATATATATATAAATATATATATATATTACAAACACCTAAAACAATAAAAAGCCATTGTTTTAAAGGATGACCAGATATGTGTTGGTCCCTCTAGAACATAGATCATCCTTAAATAAAAAGAAAAACATTTTAATCACACCAGGATCTGGGTCAAGTATCATGGCTGTGATTGTGTAAATGTATCTTTTTGAAATAAAACAAACAAAAAAACAAATATGCTAAAGGGGCAGATAAGGGCACTATCTCTAAGAAACAAGGCTGCTATGTCAAGTACTCTTATATAATGATTAATACACATGGCATGGATACTAATTTAAACAAAGCACCATTATGTGTTATCATAGTGGTTGAGTGATCAGCTGACAAAACAAGAAGTAGACAGTTTGAATACATGGGTCACTCTGTGGGATCAAAATGTGACAATCTGTCCCTAAAGATTACAGTCTGTTAAGGTGTACCTATTGGGGTTGCTATGAGTTGAAATCAACCCAATAGCAATGGATTTTATTTTCATTACTCTTGTCTGCATCTTTACTCCATTAATTACTACAGTTTTAATCATGGTCAATTGTAGAGAAACATTTTTATGATAATACTTTCATATTTTAAGAAGTACACATTTATATTAATGATGATGTATAGTGGCTTTAAAATGATTTTATATTCAACTGTGATAGAACTACAGACTTGGGTATTTTTAATTTGAAAACTATAGTCAATATTTGTAAAATTCATCATTAGTGATCACTTGAGAAATGAGCAACTATCCATGTTTAGGAAGTTACTTTTGCATGTGATAATTGGACATTGAAGAAGAAAGACGAAAGAAGAATTAATGCACTATGGTGCTAGCAAAAAATATTGAAAGGACCATTGACTGCCAACAAATCTATCTGGGAAGAAGTACAACCAGAAGCCAGTGTGTCTAGACCAGTGTCTTTATTTTGGACCTGTTGTCAGGAAGGAGCAGTTGCTGGAGAAGAACATCATGTTTGGTAACTAAGCAGAGTATCAAAAATGAGAAAGATCCTAAACAATATGGATCGACACAATCCATAAGAACATATGAACAAGTGTGAGAATGGCAGAGGACTGGGCTGTGTTTCATCCTACTGTACATACAGTCACTGTGAGTCAAAACCTTCTTGCAGGCATCTATCAGCAACAGTCAATGCTTTTGAAATCTTTTGTGTTAGTTTGGGTAGACTAGAGAAATAAATTCATAGAGACTCATATGTAAATAAGAAAGACATTTATACACAAGAGCAATTGAACATTGAGGAAAACATTCCATCCCGGTCCAGTCCAAGGTCATAAATCTGATATTATCCCTTATGTCTGATACTAATCAATAAGTCCTCTTCAAACTCATGAAACACATGCAATGATGTCAAATGTTGATCAACAAGTCAGTGGGTAGAAAGTCTTTGGATCCAGTGGTGTTGTAAGCATCTCAGCGCTGGCAGGAGTCTCCATGTGGCCTCTCTAGGTCCAGGTTTCTGGCCATGAGGTTTCTAGATTCAGGGTAGGTTCATGTGGCTTCTCTTCAGGAATGTCTTGCAGGGAGTCAGCCTTGTCTTTCAAGTGTCTCCAAGGGAGTATATCTGTGTCTCCTGCTTCCAAGAAGGAATTACTACCTTTCCTAGAATTCTCAGGAGAAGTCCATGCCCACACAGAGGTCTCATTGGCTATCTCCAGATTGACATGCTAGACTCAACCTCTACACTTTCAGTCCTCAAAATGACATCAGATTAGGTGATTGCCACATCTCTCTCATCCTGTATTTTGTTTTTCCATTCCACTTCTGCTTTCACTCATAGCAACATTTGAGTTTGAGGAAGACCAAGACTCTAGATTTTTACTTCTATTGATTGAAGATTAGATGATTGAAAAGAAGAAGCATTGCATAGATAATATTAAGCACATAGAAATATTCTTGGAAATCTAGAGATAATGCAATTATCTGAAGAGTATCTAGTATATAGGATACATGATCTAGTATACAAGCGCATGAACACACTTTTATCAATAATAATAGTAAAATATGTGTACACGGAAAAATAAAGTGAGAAAAAACACATGGTATTTGGGGCAAAAGATTCCTCTGACTTGACCTTAAGCCTCTTTAGCCAGAAGGACATCTCTGTAAAAATAGCACTAAATTTTATTCCACTTTTGGTTTGAGATTAACTCGTTTGTCACTAAAGACTTTAAGACTATTTTAATTCTACTGTTCCTTTTTTTCTATCAAATGAATTGCTAAAGACAAAGGGTCAACTGAGATTTAAGTGGGATAGATAGCATCCTAGAATCACATAATCAAGGTGTGCATTTTCTTATTTTGTTTTTTGAGTTATAATTGCTTGAAAAATGTCATAGTATTTACATAGTCCTTGGGTTAATGTCAGTGTCTGATTGATTTTCTCTTGTACATTTATCTACTTGTACCTCTCATAAAAGAAATAAAATAATTTATAAATTGTATGTAAAAATTATTTAAAATAAGTTACACAAAGTACCTCTCAATGCAGTAATAGCTTAGTGATTGCTTATGATTAATAAGTAATTACATGTACTTAGATTTGTACATTCAACAGTTCTTTCCCCTCAGTATGTATTCCTTATGGTTTATATCCTAGCCTAGGGTCTTCTGAGAGGAAAGAACCCATCTTCTCTCAGTACTTTTTACCTGTTCATATGTAATCATCCAGCAAGAAAGGAAAAAATTCATATGCTCATGGAGGTATAAAAAAAGCATATTGGCCTTGCATGAGGACCCAGAATTCTCCATAACTTAGTACTAAGAGAGTATGAGATCCTAAGAAGTAAAACCACAAGTTGTAATTATAAATATGTCTGAATAACTCATAGAATCGGTGCCACATGACAAAGATTATGTAGCCTAGGTTTCACTCAAGCACCTTATAGATTATGTGTTTCACTAGTGTATGATTTTCTTATATGCATGTCCATATGCAAAGATCTTTGAGCAAACTTTTAAAATTTTGTTTTAAACATCATTTTACTGGGGACCCTTACAGCTCCTATAAAAATCCATACATCAATTGTATCCAGAAAATTTGTACATATGTTTGAGCAAACATTTGTCCGGTATATGACAGTCAACACTTGTATTTCATTACTAGAACATCCCACATTTACATTATTTCCTTATATATTTTCCCGGCACTTATGTGGATTTGGAATCCAGTGGCTTCAGGGAATAATGATAGTGACATAAGTTTGGCGGTTTTAGAGGTAAAATTGATGTCCTGATTCTACTTGGCATTTCTCTGAGTTTTTGGATCTTAGAAAAACAAGCAGCTGTCTAGCTGAAAAGCAAAAAAAAAAAAGTCACATGGATGAAGCGTACCAGCCTGTGTGATCACAGGGCATTGATAGAATCAGGTATCAAAGAACAAAAATACATATCATTGTGAATGAGGGGGAGTGCGGAGTGAGACCCAAAGGCCCATCTGTAGACAACTGGATATCCCCTTACTGCAGAGTTGTATGAGAAGATGAGCCATTCAGGGTGCAGTATAGCACAGATGAAAAATACAACTTTCCTCTTGTTCTCTAATGCCCCTGCCCGACCCAAAACACACACATACACACACAAATTCAGCTAGACCAGAGCATGGACACTGGTAACATAAGAGCTGGGAGCACAGGGAATCCAGGACAGATAAACCCCTCAGGACAAAAATGAGAGTAGCAAAACAAGGAAGGGAAAGAAAAGGTGGGGGGGGGGGTAGGGAGAGCTGATCATAACAATCTACATATCATCACCTCCCGGAGGGACAGACAACAGAAAAGGGGTGCAGGGAGACATCAGGCAGTGTATGACATGACAGATAATAATAATTTATGTATTACCAAGGGTTGGCAAGGGAGGGAGGTGGATAACTGGGCTTAAGTAGAAAGAGAATGTTTTGAAAATGATAATGGCGGCAAACATACAAATGTGCTTGACACCGTGGATGGATCGATGAATTGTGGTGAGTTGTATGAACCCCCAGTAGAACAATTTTATAAACTTAAACAAATAAAGAAGGAAAGAAAAAGAAGAAAAATGGGCAAATAGGAACACGATAATTTGAGAACCATGTGGTGAAGGATGTGTGGGTTTTGGAGGAATGTTAGGTGTAGGCACTTGGACACACAGGCTTTAAAATGATGTGAACTCTTGGCGGAAGCTTAAATTTGGAAGTTGATGAATAGGTAAGACCACATAGGAAAGACAGTTGGGCAAGAAAAGAGTGTGTAAGCAGAGTAACAAGGACTTAGAGAGTTAGCTCTGCAGAGAAATTGTTTTCAGAAGAACCGGCATGCTTAGTAGCCTGCAGTTGAAATCATAATGCTACAACACTTAGTTTCCTTTGCATTTTGTGACATCACAACACATGCCAGAAATGATTATAGTCTCTCCAATTTTGCTATTTTTTTCTTTTCATCATAGCTTTTCATCATCACCTTACAGTAATGTGGTGATCTTCAATATAGAAAGAAGTCCTAGTGGTGTAGTGGAACAAAACCACCAGGCAACTGCTGGAGAAGAACAAGGCTTCCAGGGTCCGTCAAGCTTTACAGTCTCAGAAACCCACAGGGCAGTTCTACCTTGTCCTGTCAGGTCACTATGAGTCAAAATTGAATAGCTGGAAGTGGGTGAATTTAGAAACCAAACAATAAGATACACAAAGCAATAAACAGGAACCTAGAATTGTAATCATATCTCTAAGCAGGCATATTTTCCTTGTCAGCTTTACCTTATCTAAAGATATTTTAAAATGTTCAAGGACTAATGATATTATAAGATGTGAAAGCTACGTAATCTGTCAACTTGAGTAAAGGGGTGGTGTCTAGTCTGTCGATCAGGTCACAGCTTGATGACCTCATTTGGAGGTGTGAAGGAGATAGATAGCCCACTGGAGGCCAGACCCGATCTTTCTGTCTCTCCTTTCCTGCTGTTGAGACACTCAGCAAACTGCAGGAGATGTGGTGAAGACCAACATCAGTGTTGAGGTGCTTTCACTGCCACTGGATCCACAAGACCTTCAACCCACTGGGGTGTGGTTTTCCTGCATTCGGCATCATTGGGTCAGCTGTGCAAGTCTAAGCAGGAATTTATGGACTGGTATGAGACATATGGGCTAATATCAGATTTATGGATGTGATCTAGATTGGGCTAGGATGTTTTCTCCATATAAAATTGCTCTTTTATACAATTCTCTTTATATATATATATATATATATATATACACGAGTATCTATGAATTTGTTTCTCAAGCCTACCCAGACTAATACAGACATAATTGGATTTTTTGACAATTTTTAAAGCTCCTTTATACTCATTTTTAGATGAGAAAATAATAAATCCTGATATGGTAAACTTTTTTTGTAAAATAAAGCATTAGCAAAAAAGAGGAAGACTGTCTATGAGATGGACGGACACCGTGGCTGCAACATTGGACTGAAGTACAAGAATTGTTGGACATTACAGGAACAGGAATGGTTTTATTCTGTTGAATATAGGGGTTGTATGACTCAGAACCAACTGAATGGGACCTGACAATAACAACATACTTACAAGATTATTATTTGGGGTAGTTCTTACCAAAAGTTTAAGGCAAGGCATATCTGAAACTATATAATCAGTACTGTTAAAAATCTAATTTAGTTGAGCAAGTAGAAGATTGCCAAGAAGGTATAGATTGAGCCAACTATTTTATTTGAATTGTTAAAAAGTATATGTTATAGGTCCAAAATTACATTTGCCATTGACAACATAACAATGGATATACTAACAAGAACTTTGTCATTGTTAACTTTTGATCTACCCAATGACCATGTTTAAATATCCTCTAGAATAAAGAGATATTGCTCAGAATTCTACAATAGCTTCTTCTCACGAACTAAGAGTTCCACATGTCTGGCTATATAACGTAGAGTTTGAATGTTTTCTGTGTTTCTTTCTTTTAAAAATCCCTGCTGTCTCCTTTCCCCCACCCCCACGCTTCACTGAAATTATTCTGAGAGACTATATTATATTTCATATTCTCTTATTCATCAGTCTAGAATAGTTTGTCAGTAACTCAGGTCACAATGGACTCCCAAATATCATTTTAACTGTTCTTCTTAGTCATATTGTTCTAAGTTTGTTGCACATATGCTACTCTTGACAGTTTCTTCCCTAAAGCACTGGACACACATGAACATTGTAATGCTATCCTACTGTGGGCTTTTTTCTCATTTAGAATAGTCTATATTTATAAAAATCCATCTTCTGAAATGTTAGTGCTCGTTGGACTCTAAATCAAGAACTTACTCCCTTTAGTGCACTTAGTTTTCCTAAGAGATGACATGGCGCGTATGGTTGTAACTTCAGTGTTTGTCTTAATGGAGCTCAAAATTAATCCCACTAGCCTAAATCATCTTTATTTTTAGTTTCCTATTATATAAACTAGTGTACTCATAAATATCTCAAAATCAATCCAATTTTTCTATACCAGTTATCACACCAGTTCGTATTTGCTTTAACTTTCCACCACTTCTTTAAATAGTTGAATTTCTGTGCTTGCTTTGGCAGCACATATACTAAAATTAAATAGTTGAATTTCTGCACTTTCCTTGTCCAATATTTTCTCTATGTAATAGACACCTTCATATACCTTTTTGAGATAGATGGAAAGTAATAATCTATGAGTACACGCTTCACAAATATTCAGTACCAAATCTGTTCTCTCCTCCTAAAATCATGGTCTCTTAAGTGTCATATTTAACATATACTTTAATTGTAGCTGCTTCTAGTTCTATTATATATATGTCTTTCTTTATATAATAAATATTCTCATACATGTGGGAGTTTCCAGAAACTTGCAGAAAAGTGAGATTGAAAGTTAATGGAAACTTTCCACAAGAGTTTTGAAACTACCTCATATATATTCATATGTATATTTATAAGGGGGAATAAGCAATATCAGACCATTAATATTACTTAGTGACATTCTCCAGAATTGAAAAAAAATCAAAAGGAATTAATATTTTTCCTATATATTTTTCCTATAGTTCAGAGTCAAAAGCACTTTGATAACTTCTGCAATAGCCTAAATTGTTAAATTTATTTCTCCATTTATTCTGACACCTGTGGCATTGGTACTGTTGTACCCTCAAATAAGCATATGGCACTAACACATATTATTATAGAAATGGATGCTGTCTTACAAGATTGAATGTGACATCAGCAAAAGGAATGATGCTTTCACCAGTGTGACAAAGATCATATCTTCTATTTGATGCTATTAGGGAATGCCTCTACCAATTTTATCATGGTATATCTAGTATCTAAAATATTAAGCATATACACATGCATCACTAACATAGATAGCTATCATCTATTGGAATGAAATTAAATAAGTATATGGGTAAAATTTCTAAAATGCAGTTTGATCTTAGGTATGTATGTATTCAATTATGTTTTCAAAAATAAATTAGATTTCAGCCCTTGTTTTTGTTCTTACTAACCATAAATGTAAAGTGTCCATTCACTCAATCACCTCCAGAAGTCCACTTTTTTAGTGATTAGGGAAAATGTTGCACTTAGTACATACAAATCAATGGAGAGATTAAAAAAAATACCCTAGTGCTTGTACATTTATATTTTGCATTGAATACTAACCTATCTTTTTATCTAATAAACCTGTAAGTAAAAAAGAATCAAAATAAAAAAGATGATTAATGCAGCTGTTACAGTGCTACTTCAATCACATTTATTCCTCATTTAAAGCAATTCACATGAGGATAACAGAAATTTACAGCTGAAATTTTCAGTTTTTCCATAGTTTTTTCATTTTTATGAATATCTAATATGAATTGGAGCCATTCAAAAATGTAATTTTTCCTGCTACACTATAAATAAAGTATATCATATTATTTTGCAAACCATAGGATAGCAGGGGTAGTTGTATTCAGACATATGAGGTCACTTTGAGCTGGAATTAATGATGGCTGTGAATTTGTGCATTTTTATGATAATATATGCATATTATGTGAGTGCACATTCCATCCACTTTAGTAAATACACCAGGAAGAGTAACAGTAAATATTGGTCTACACTAGATTCTGAAGCCACACTGACTTTTTTGCAATGTCAAATAATTAAACCCAAACAAGTCTGTTATCTCATTGGTGAAAATACTAGAGTATTTACTTGACTACAGCTAGAAAATTAAAAGCAAACAAATGTAATCCTTGAGTTACAAACAAAAAAAAACACATAAAATTAACAGGACAGGCAAATCTTAAGTTAACTTGCTGGACTAATTTGTTTTGCTTGCAATTTAGCAACAGACTTTTATAGTTTGTCTGGAAAAAAATTAAACAGAATCAAGAAAGATTATATTAGAATAAACATTGAGTGCAACACGTAAGAGCATTTAAGAAGTATTATGTAATATTTTGTGTAAGAATAGGCACAATTACTCGATCAGCATAATTGTTCTTTAAAAAAAACAAATGCATCATTGCTAAGATGGATACAATAAAGTTGAAATTTGATCTGAATTGCATTTGATATGAAAGTTTAATTTATAGTGCACTTACATTATTGATCAGCGTTTCAAACAATAGACCAAACCCTTTGCCAATAGAGCCAATTCTGAGTCATACTGACCTTTTAGAATAGCGTATAACTAAGTCATAGAATTTCCAAGATTGTAATTTTTTTTTCAGATTTTCACCAACGTTAATAGATCCACGTTGTGTCTGCACAGCAGTCTGATGCAAGGTCGTCCTAAGGGCAAGCTCCAGCTTCTCTTGGAAGAGCTCTGCTACTCCCTTCGAAGGTACTGCTTGACCAGGCGACTCCACAGAGGCCTTATTGTCAAGGCAACCCCAGGAAGCTTCTGGACAAAGCACATGGCCTACCACTGACCAGCCAGAAAGAAGGGCTCCCCAACCAATCTGTTGTAATTCTTAAGAGAGCAGACAACCACATATTTCTTCCACTAATAAATGTTAAATATAGTCATCGTCTGGAATTCTGTAATTACTTTTAGAAAATTTCTCTCCAAATTTGAGACTGAGAATAAAGTTAATATTGCACATCCAGTGCTGAAGTATTGATTATCTTGTGTACTCCTTTCACAACTAGTGCCTGGTATTTCATTTTCATAGTTCATTTAACATCTTGATAGTATACTGAGCTAAGATTTTTCCTGCTAGCCAGAAGGTCAACAAGTGGTTTAAACCATTGGAACGTTACACAGGAAAAAGATGAGTTTGTCTCTTCTTTAAATATTTTAAGTCTAAGATAGGCATCCTCCGGCTAATATCCTCCCTCCTTTTCTTAGAGTCAGATGTGGTATGTCTGGTCCTTGTGAACTGAAGTGAACTGGAAAAGAAACACTTGTTACTTTTGTTCTGAGTTCACTTGTTTCTCAGTTCTGAGACTCGGGAGAGTAAAAGAATGATGAAAACTCGAAACAATCTTATGACCAATAGCCCATCTATTTGCTAATTCAGAGGTTGATACTTATTATTCCTCATTCTAGGGTTGCTGCTTCATTTATTCTGCGATCATCTCCTTGGCGTGTGCTCCAGATTTCTGTTCATACAAGCATTCTGCTAACTCTTTTCTCTATGTTTGGTATTTTTCCTCTGTTCTCACTACCAACTACAGAATCACTATTATTTCTCAAACAATTCCTGAGGAATGCCATAATTTATTCATTTTTCATTAGTACGTAGACACTGAGGTAGCACTCTCATTACCGTCTCCTCGGTTATCCACTTAGCTTGGAGAGCGCTGTGAATAACACGACTTGAACAATGACACAAGCCGAAGAGAGTCGGGCAGCATGTTGCTCATCTGGGCAGACCCAACCCAGTCCAATTTGGGCCCCGTCTTGGGAAACAGCTGTTGCCTATATCCTACACAGTTTACAACATTTGCTTCATAAATAAAGGAACATTTTAAACTGGTAATAGGTTGGCATTTTAAAAGTTAGACTTCTATGATTCACATTTAAAATTTAGATCTTTTGTCACATTACCAACAGAAGTCTCTCTGCCAGGCTGAAAACCAAAGTCAGGGGCTGAATGGAAGTGAGAGAAAAAAGTTTTACTTAGTTGGATCAAGCAAGAAGGAAGATGGGATTACCCTCACCAGGCTGAACTCCTGAAAAGGGGGGATTTGAAATTTGATACATAGGCACTATGAAGTAAATTTAGGAGATCATGATTACATAACAGATTTGTAATGAATGGTCATGAATATTCATTAGGGCAAGGTTATAATTCCTTGACGGGAAAAGTCTTAATGAACTTACAACTATTTGTGATTCCTTGACCAAGTTTCTTTCATGTTTCGGTGGCCGAAATTTAACTGCACTTTCTACACCAGCTTAATGGGTCTGATCTGATCATAGCTAATATTCTCATAACTGATATTCATTTGCTGTGATAGGATACTTTCCTGGAGGAAAAGACTCAAAAAAGATGGCTTAATAGGAAGGAAAAAACAGGTTAATTATAGCAGCATATAACATAATTATGTCAATCATTGCATAAGTATGTATATTTCAACTTCCTGTGACACCTGATAACTGGTAAGGGTATGTGCATCGGGCATGTTATGAAATTTACACCGTGAGGAAAATTGAAGCACCTGTGGATGATTACCAAAGGCTGCTGCCATCAGTATGGATTACAAGTCAGTGTAAAGAAAACCCAAATCCTCCCAACTGAGCTGGTAGTTACCATTACAATAAATGAAGAAGAGATAGAAATTGTCAAAAGATTTTTTTCTTGCTTGGAGCCACAATCAATGCTAACAGAAGTAGCAGTCAAGAGAGGACGCTGCATTGGGTGAATTCCTGCCTCAAGACCTCTTCAAAGCAAGATTACTCTGAAAAGCAAGATTACTTTGAGGACTTAGGTACACCTGGCCCGAGTCCTAGTATTTTTTTAAGTCATAGTATTTCCAGTAGCTTCTGATGGGTGTTAAAGTTGCGCACTGAATAAGGAAGTCCAAAGATGAATCAATGTATTTCTACTATGCTGCTGGCAAGGAGGCCTAGTTGCATCTTGTTATCTCCTGGGCTGCCATCTGCAAGTTCAAGCCTTCAACAGCTCTCTGGAAAAAGACGGGGCTTTTTACTCCTGGCAAGAGTTACAGCGTCAGAAACCCACAGGGGCCTTTATTCTCTGTCCTCTAGAGTTGCTCTGAGTTTGTATTGAGTTGATAGCAGGAAGTTGGACTATCAGAGGAACAGTCAAATCTGTCTTGGAAGGACAGTGAAAATGCTTCCTAGAGGCAAGAATGGCAAGCCTTCCTCTCATACAGTGTGAACGTGTTGTCAGGAGAGACAAGTCCCTGGAGAAGAACAACATGCTTGGTTAAGGTGAAGGGCAATGGAAAAGAAGACCTTTAAGGTGACAGGCTGACACAGGGGCTGCCTCAATGGGCTCACCCTTGAGAACATGTGTGAGGGTGACACAAGACCAGGAAGTATTTCCTTCTGTTGTGCAAAGGGTGGCTAAGAGGTGGTGCCAACTCAAACACAGGTAACAACAACACAATGGCAAGACACTTTTCACTAAGTCTACTTATAAAGTTATGCAGTTGGGGATGTGGTATGAGTTATAGAAAAGTATTATTATTCCCAAGGTAGCTGTGGAAATAAGATTTGCATCTTTTGAAACAGAATCTCTGGGCAAGTTTGGTTTTACAAGATGTCTGTATGATTTAGTAATAGGAAGATATTATAAGCTTCTCATGGCCCTTAAATTGATTCCAACTCCTCGTGGCCATATGGATAGGGTAGTACTACCCCTTTGGGTTTCTGAGACGAACTCTTCCCAGGAGTAGAGAGCCTCACCTCTCTCCCAATAGTAAGCTTAAAAGATGAAAACCTTGAAATCTACAATGATTCGTGGTTGACCAAGGAAGAGTAGGAATCAATTCCAAGTATAATCTTAAGTCATAAGCAGAGATTTATCTTTATGCAAAGGAAAGATACTGACTTGAATTATTAGAAAAACATATCTTGGGGATTTCTGAAACATGAATAAGTAAAAATATAAGAGTTCATTGAATTCCTGTCACTCTGTGTAATTGAGTACTGCAATAGTTAAATGAGAAAAAGGAAAACTATTATTTTATGATGATTTAACTTTAAACAACTTTTTTTCTTTCTTTCCCGGGAAATCAGATATAAGAGCCTGTTTGGCAGCATAATTTCATAATGAAGCCTAGAGCTCTGGGATCTGAAAGTCTGGCTCTCTATTACAAATCTTTCCATGTTACTTTTGTTAAATAACTTCCTTGAACCTAGTTTTTGTGTTTTTTTTAATCTGGAAGTTCAGGATAAACACTACCTGACCATATGATTCTTCTGATTATTAAATAAAATGAGAAATGCAAGAGAACCCTCAGAGGTGACCTACAACATATGCCCAGTACTTGATAGATATTACGATGGTGTCTTAAAGATAGTGTTGCTGTGTCGTAGGAGCCATAATATTAGTTCTGATTCACAGTTTTCTTATATATGAGAACACAAGAGAACAAACATTATCGGGCCCTGTATCATCCTCACATCTGTTCCTATTGTTGAATCTGTTACTGTAGTCACTGTGTCGGTCCATCCTAGTGAGGGTTTTTCTCTTTTGCAGACCCTCTGCTGGTTGACAGAGCTTGAGATCCTTGTCTAGGAATATGTCTTTCCTGATAATATGCTAAAAGTCCATGGCACCAAGTCTTACCCTCCTTACTTCTATGAAGCATTCATACTACACTTCCTCCAACACAGATTTGTGCCCACTTCTGGCAGTCCATGATCAATCAATATACTTCTAGAACACCTTAATTCAAATGCACTGATTTTTCTTCCATCTCCCTTATTCATTGATCAGGTACAAGTTAATCTTCAAAGTAATATTTGATTTTTAATACTTAAAGATTTTCTTTTCCTTAAGAATCATATTTGTCCAATGCAATACAAAATTTGATTGTATGTTTGTTGATTCCTTGGACATTGACTTCAGATCAAAGTAAAAGGAAATCCTGTGTAGTTTCAAATTTTTCTCCATTTATTATGATATTGTTTATTGATCCACTTGTGAGGATTTGGGCTTTCTTTATTCTGATAGGTAATTTATACTGATAGCTGATTCCTTGATTTCATCATGTGCTTCAAGTCATATTAAATTTCAGTAAATAAGTTTCTGTCATCAGCATGTCACAAGTTGTTAATGATTACTCCATCCTGATGCTTCATTCTTACTAGTGTAGTTAAATTTACCATATTTTTTTGTTCCAACAAAGAAATTGAATTGCATGGTGAATTGATACAACTCAGACTAATATCTATATCTATCTATATATGTGATGCACCTGACCATAAGACACACAGTTTTTAGAGCAGGAAAACAAGAAAAAATGTTCTGAATCAAATAGTACCAGTATGCTAAAATGTTCTGGGCTACCACAATTTCAAACAATTTTTTTTTGGGGGGGAGAAGTTCTTATAGTCTGAAAAAATATGATATAGATATAATTTTCAAGTATGCAGTATTTCTTTGTTCTGTTTGAACAGATGCATTTTGTTTGTGTATTGAGTCTTCATGAGCACAATGAACTACTCTAATTAAAAGGGGAATGGTTTCCATGGTTCATAGGGATTTCACATAGCCAATAAAATATAGGAAAACAACTTTCTGGTAGTTTCTGATTTCACCCAAGGTACATCTAACATCAGCAAAGATATCCCTTGTTCCAAAACTTTTTATTCACTCAGCTTGAACTTCTGCCGTTATATACCGCTACAATTATTTTGAATTATCATTAGTAAATTTTTACCTGCATGTGATATTAATGATACTGTTCAACAGAGAACTTACAGATTCTAGAACTTTCTTTGTAAATACACCATCACTCTCACATTTCAATTTTAACTGTCATCTGTTTGAGTAATCAAACACCTCAATAATTTTCTCAATAATTTCTCAATAATTTTCTCACCTCAATAATTTGTATGTCTTAAGGAAAAAATGTGAAAATGTTTTAAAACTACACCAGTGTTTAAGTTGTCTAAAATATGAAAATTAACATCTATTCATCAGCAGTAATGTAAAATGAATCCATCAATTAATTTTGGTCACCAAATCTCTAACCAAATATGAACCAACAAAACACAGAAAGCCAACATCATAGAAATAATAGCCTAGCATTCTAGTCAACTATTTGAGGACTTGCTACCATCTTGCTTATTCATTTCAGTTTAATACCAAGAGTTAGAATAAAGTTTTGGTACAATCTTGCTGTTTCATTAGTATCTGTTGATTAAGATAGTGGATAAGTCAAATTCTAGATTAGCTTTAAGCCACATTGTATATAATTTATTCTTTTGTGGATTGCTCAGGAATCCCAAATATCTGCTCTAGTATAGTCTCCAGGTTGGCATGGGATCAAAGATAACAGTAGCAGTGAGAATTACTCATGACTGGGCAGGGTTTAATTCTGCTGTTCAGATGGTCACTCAGTCAGGACTGATGACAGAGCATTCACAACTTCTATTTCCAAATAGTTAACACTCTAGACATCCAGTTACTTTTACATATAATGCAATGAAGTTCAAATGAGGTATTCAAATTCATTATTTTGTAAAGTGTGGTATTTCAATACACAACAACTGGATTTTACAAACAATCACATTTTAATATTGAATTTTGTTTCATTATATGTGTTTGTGGCATTGCCAAGTCAGCTATGTTGAAGTTTAAGTTCTTTTAAGCTTCAAATGTAAATGACATAATGCAATTTCCAGTAATATGGGCATCATTGGGGGATGGATTTGCCTCTACGTCTTCCATGTAGGCTAACGAAATGAGTTGGGGTGGACAACTCTCTGATAAGGAAGCTGACAATTGGGTAGCTCTTTCTCAGCTAGTTCCTTTTGTTTATCAGAGAAGGTATCCTTTTGTTTGGGATGAAAGATAGCTGCCTATATCCATGCACCTTTTTAGTCAGCAACATTATTTCTGTGGCCATTCACAGCAGTTAAGGTACTTGTCTCACCCACAGTGGGAAATGAGGGGTGAATGTTGGACATTTACCCTTTAGTCAGCCATATCCATGCTAAGACTACTTGCTGGCTAGTGAAGCTGATTTCTTTCTGCCTCTCTTTTTTGAGTGTGCTCTTTTACCATCTATTGTGGAACTTATCTCTCCAGGTATCAATGAAGAAAGCCAGTCTCTCCTTCTCAGCTTCAGTATGCACATCTAATTATACATAGGACAAGGATGCACTCTTCCTAAAAACATGAATCATTTTTTATTTTTTCTTAAAATCTTAATGAAATATTTATTGGGGGACTCTTACAAATCTTAGAACAATTCATCATTTAATTAAAATGCTAAGCACACTTGTACATTTGTTGCCATCGCCATTCTCAAAACATTTTCTTTCTACTTGAGCCCTTGGTATCAGTTCCTCTTGTCCCTCTCACCTTCCCCCCTTCCATCTATGATTCCTTGACCAATTATACATCGTCGTTATTTTCTGTCTTAGGATGTCCCTTGTCTCCCTTTACCCACATTTCTGTTATTTGTCCTCTAGGGATGGCCTAGATATCCAACCGTGTGAAGAGTTTCTCCTTTCTACCATTCCCCTAACCCCAATAACTCCCTACCTTCATGATATTGCTACTCCCATTATTGTTCCTGTGGGGTTTATCGGTTCTGAATTCCATGCATCCAGAGCTCTTATTTGTACCAATATATGTACTCTGGTCTACTCTGGTCTAGCTAGATTTGTAAGGTAGAACTGGGTCATGGTAGAGGGGAAGGAGGAAGCATTCAGGATCTAGAGGAATGATGTGTGTTTCATTCGTTTTATGCTGCACTCTGGTTGAATTGTACCTTCCTTGAAACCTTTCTTTGAGGGGATGTCCAATTTTCTCCTTCCAACCCCCCCTCATTCACATTGATAATATAATTAAAATCTTAATCATTTTTATAAGTAAATAATTAGGCAATATGTACCATAAGCATGAAAGGTATATTTAGCATAGTAGTTTTGTGATTATTTTAAATTTTAAAATACCATGCACTGTTTAGCCAAACATGTTTTTTAAGTAAAATATTCAAGAACATATTTTAGCTAGACATCACCACTACAACAAAACCGAGTACGCAGTTCTGTGCCACTGGAAAGATGGGGTCAAAGGCATCAAGATGAGAGAGAGATAGAAGATTAGAAAGAGATGTATAGACATATGTTTCTAGAGCTAGATTGCTTTTTCTCTGTTGGTAGTTCTGATCTTAATAAGATCTGTGTTTTCTTCAACTTAGGTATAACTGGAGACATTTCAGGGGAAGGTATCACCATGCATTTTGGAAAAGTCACAAACTCTATTAGGGTTCTGCTAATTTAGCAGATGTATGGTGAACTTAGGTACTAGTGGAAAAATAAGACATACAACAGGGCTTCAAAAACTTCAAAGAAAAATGAAATAAGTTGCATTGAAAATTTTCCTCAGAATTTTGAAGCCCTCTAGTATACCAGAGAATTAGTGAAATATTTTCTGGTGATGTTGATGAATGGTTACACTGACATAAGGACATATTTTATATCACAAGTTCATTAGCTGTTGACATCATAAATCCAAGGTTTTATTTTGCTTTAATCACTTGAGTATGGCATTGATTAAATGTGAGTCCTAATCAACATGATGAGAATGAGTTCTCATTACTTTTTTTTTTTTGATAAAAAAATTGTGTACCTAGAGGAATGACTTGCTCACTCTCTGGTAGCTAGTAGCTAATAGACCTAATCCTTAGATGCTGCAGGGCAGATCAGGGGCCCTGGTGAAGTAGTGGTTTACTCATCAGGCTGCTATTCTCAAAGTCAGCAGCTTAAAATCCCCAGGGCCTCTGAAGAAGAAAGAGGGGGATTTCTACTCCTGTGAAGAGGTACAGGTTCTCACACCCACATAGGAAGTTCTTTAATGTCCTATAAGGTTTCTCTGAGTCCATGGCAGTAAGCTTTATAAATGGTTAGAGTACCATATCCCATGTGGGAGTTCGAGACTATAAATCTCTACAGGAACTGAGAGTGTCTTTTTATTCCATAGGTGGAAGTATCCAACTGCTGACCTTGTAGTTAGTAGCTTCAAAGTAACTCTCTATTCCACCAGGGCTCAGAGTCATCTTGATGGCCCTGAGCTTGAGAATTCTAAGAAGCATCTATGTTATACTACATAACTCTGTATACATTTTGCTAAAATGAGGAAGTAATACAATTAATTCACCCAGTAATATTAAATGTCAAATTATATTAACACTATTAAATGACATAAGAATGGCATTAATACAAGTTGTAACTTTTTCAACTGCACATCTTAGCAAGGGCATCTATTTTTGCTTCTATTTCACAAAGCAAATATAAGGTGTATCTTTTACTATTTTTTTCATTGTGTGAAAAAACAAAAAAAACAAAAGACAAATTGAGTCTTGATAAGTTTAAATAAGCTGCCAATGTCATATATCTAAGTGTCACAGCCAAATTTGATATCTAATTTCATATAATTTATACTTAATATTTTTAAAGTTAAGTCCTCAATATTCTATGAAGTCCTTGGATCATTGGATCGCTCTTTTAAAATAAAATACTGCTAGTGCTTAATTTAATTAATATATGCTGGTTAAGAATTAATGTGTGTACCATTTATTAATGTTTTCATTGACTTATTCATCAAATATTATTGAACTCTATGGCTAGTATTGTTCTAACAGTCAAAATCTGGCATTGGACTAAATAGAGGCTAGAGGTTAGCTAGAAATGTTCTCAAAATTGGAAGTCACCAACGTCCACTCCAAATCAACGCTACGAAGTATGAAGATAGTACTCCATTAAAGACAAAGAACACTCATATGGATAGACTTGACCTTAAAAAGCTAGTACATTCAGGAAGTCAGTAGGAAAAAATGATGCTATTTCAAATGAGAGAATGAATACTCAAAAGTAGTCCAGATTTGAAGTTTTATTGTGTCAGAAACTGATACAGATAGGGACAGCTACTGATAAAGTTATACGTACTGCCATTGAATCAATTCTCATAGTGGCCCTGGTAATGTCAATGAGAATGTGAAACTACAGGAGCAGAGAGTTCCATCTTTGCCCCGAGTAATGGCTGGTGAGGCTGAACTGCCAATACTGTATCATAAGCAGGCCAAAGTCTAATCCGTAGCTCCACCAGGAGCCTTGACTCATTGTGATTCTATTTATAAGACTTTGGTGAATAATGATACTGTACAGTTTTACATTTGCTCATGAGCCAAATATTCTGAATCATGTGCCAACCTGGATTCCATGGTCCTTCCTTGTTCAATGGTCTCAAGTTTTTTCCCACTGCCAGGAAGCAGTCTTACGAGTTTTCCCTCATGTGTTTTACTGGATATTATTTTCCTTCTCTGACAGGTTTCAGCCTTACCAAGGCTTTAGTTTATGAAGTTTTCCTGTATATACCAAATTTTTGAAATATCTATTCAAAAGTCTTGGCTGCCTTTAAGTGGTGTTGCTGCTTGGTTGTGATCTGATGTAATAAAACTATTGTGCTAAAATACTCACCCACCGTCATCAAGTCAGAGCTAACTCATATTGACCCTCTATAGGATTTCCCAGTATGTGAAATGTTACAGGACCAGACAGTGTCATCTTTCCCCATAGTTTCCCATAGGACAAGAGTTCTTAAATTTAGCAGTACAATGCTTGCCATTCAGCCCCACCAGGGCTTCTTAAAATAATGTAAAATATGACAACTCGAATGTTAGTTATAGTACATATATATTTTGGATTTAAGTTTTTGACAGAAATAAGTTTCACCAGTACTTCCTCCTATTGGGGTTTATTTCCATTCTCTTTTGTGATAACTTTCAAGATAAGAATTTCAAATTTTTTTACTATGCAATTTATTTTTCTGTCAGGATATCATGCTTTCAGCATGGTGATCAAGAACTTTTGCATTACACTCTGCATTTTAAAAATTAATTCTCTACATTCTTTTAAATAAGTTCTAAAGTTTATGTTTTAAAGTTAAATGTGTTATTGGTTTTGTATTAATTTATGTATTGATCCAAATTAGATTTGGGCTGGTGCAAACAGCTGAGAACAGGTGACCACTCGGACAGTACAAACAAGGCGGGTCTGGCAGTCTGCTTCTGATGAGCACAGACTTGAAAACCCAGTGAGGTCTCTCACCTCCACACACGTGGGTTCATAGTGAGTCATGCTCCTGCACCTCACAGCACTGACAAGGGACCAGTATCAATACATTGAAATACAGATGCTCAAATCATCCACCATTATTTATTTAACGGTTACAATTTTACTTCCATTAAATTTCCACAAAATTATTTGACCACTTGGTTAATGGTACTTTTCTAGATTCTCTATTCTTGCCCACAGGTACATGCATCAACCTATTCATCACTGACACTATTGTATGAGGTTCTAAGATCAAATATGACAAGACGCAAAGTTTTGTTCATTTTTCAAAACGGTCTCATTCTAAGTCCTTTGCCTTTTATAAACTCTTTAAAATGTACTTATCAATAACTACTAAGAAGAAGATGAAAGCCCCATAGAATTCTAAAAGACACATGGCTTTCATTGAAACTACATTTGAACAATGAAGAAGACTGATATATTAGAAATAATCCAACAACATTGTATAACTGTCAGTTTTGTATTATTTCTTCAGAATTAAGCACATGGGTTCTTAAAACCCCAAATCACCCTTGAGCTTTCCCCATCTCGTAGTAACATGGTGAGACAGAGTAGGAGTGTCTCTGTGGGTTTCTGAAAATTTAAATACTTCACAAGAAAAGTCTCATTTCTCCCCCCACTGAACAGCTGGTGTTTTTGAACTGCTGACCTTGCAAACAAAGCAGTAAAACCCATACGCTACTCTGCCTCCATACCAATATGTTTTTAAGTATGAACTGTGTTTCCTGGCATGTCCTTGAAAAAGACATGTGAATCGTGCAGCATTGGTGAGGAGCAACTAGAGTTTCGTAAGCTAATTTGTAACCGCCACTGTATAAGCTGACCCCAATTGTAACCGAGGCACCTCATTTTACCATGAAAATCCTCATAGATACAACTATGGTTCTCTCCCTGTCTAGAGGAAAGAAGAGCAATGGAAATCATAGGTGTGTGGAAACAATGAGCCCCCACAAAAATATATCTCCATGACCCAGAGATCAGATGAAGTGCTTGTTTGCTTATTACCACTACCCACTGCTCTGAAAAGAATTGTATTAGATAATAACAAAGTGATAAAGTCTGGGCATCCTTACCTTCAAGGAACAAGCATGCTGACTCTACTTAGTCCAAGAATTGCCTGGTAGTCCACAATGGTATCAGTATTCTTCACCCACAATATAGTTCACATGTGCCAATTCTTCATAGGCCTTCCTTATTCATTATCAAAATTTCACATGCCTATGAGGTGATCTAATAAGCCATGTCTGGTACTTATATAATCTGGTGTCAACTTGAGACTACTAAGAGTGAAGGGGTGGAGTCTAACCTGTCAATCAGAGGAATGACAGATACAAATAGCTCACTGGAGGCCAGACACACATTCACTCCCTGAAAGACTTTCCTGCTGAGAAGTCACATGAAGACCCCCTGATGAAACCAGAGGCCTGGAGTTGGAGAAGCCACATAGAAACCCATGTCAACACTAAGATGCTTCCACCACTACTGCATGCAAAAGGCTTTCAAATCACTGGCCTAAGATCTTCCTGCATTCGTTGCAATTGCATCTGTTATGTGAGGTGAAGAGGAAATTATAGACTGGTATGACACATGTGGGCTAATATCAGACTTATGGATTTTATCTGGACTGGGCTGGGATGTTTTCTTTTTTTTATTTGTTTTTTTGGGAGGCATCACTGCCCTCTGTTGATGGGAGTAGGAGGTCCAGCCTTTGCTCCTGTGGAGTCACTGTTGGAATTGAACCTCCATCCGAGTAAGCTGCAGCCCCGCTCACAATCACTTTGCCACTGGGGCTCAGCCGGGATGTTTTCTTAATATATAATTTATCTTTGATATAAAGTTCTCTCTTACACACATAAGAGTATCTATGAATTTGTTTCTCGAGTCAACTCATACAACACACCATAATTAGGGCCAGGTACAACTTAGTCCTTAAATTGATATATTTTTTTCTTTTAAAGCAGTCTAATGCAGCAAAATGTTCTAATGCAATATGTTCTTGAATGTCTTGACTACTGCTTCCATGAGTGTTGTGTACTGATTCAATTAAATTGAAATCCTCAGCAACTTCAATCTTTTCCCCTTTTATGATTTTATCCATTGGTCCATGTGTGAGGATTTTTGTTTTATTTACATTTAGTTGTAATTTATAATGAAGACTGAAGTGCCTGGTCTTTGTCAGCATATGATTCAATACTTCCATACTTTTAGTAAGCAGAGGGGTGTGGCAGTTACAAGATTTTATGTCAACTTGAAGATATCTGAAAGTATAGGGGTGGAATTCAATCTGTAAAGGAGGTCACAGATTGAGGGTGCCTCCTTAGGGATACAGACTTCTAAGTGGAGGAAATTGGGAACTTCTCTACCACCTCACCTTTCTGCTTGCTGGGTTCAGCTAACAACCCTAAGAGCAGCTGATGACCTGCCATGTTTGCACCGACTTTGGATACATGCAACTGGCATGTGGCTGGGTCTGAAGGACTAATGGACTAGGATCACATTTCTGGACTTGAGTTGGACTTGATTGGGATGCCTTCATTTTTTTTAAGATCACTTTATTAGGGGCTCTTAAGGCTCTTATAACAATCAATGTTTCAAGCATATTAGAGCATATGTTGCCATCATCTTTGTCTAAAAACTTATTTTCTATTTTAGTCCTTGGTATGAGCTCCTCTTCCTACCCCACCCCACACACTCTTGACCCCTTGATAGATTATAAATTATCATTATTTTCCTATCTTACACCAACTACTATAGTTCTCTGTGTACATTAGCAGTTCTGTGCAGGGATGCCGTCCTCAGGATTTAGTGGGTCAGTGTTGGGTCTAGTCCCTTGCTCTCTTTTATGGTTTGCTTCCCTGTGAGCACAGTGGTTGGCCCCTTTCCCCAACCTGTAAGTTTTGTGTTGTACTCTAGTACATATTCTAGGGAGGGTTTCTGACTTAGATGAGGGCTGGCCCTGTAAAGCTCTCTCTTCACGAGCTGCTTCATGTGGTTACATTGCCCTCAAGGTTTGGCAAGCCATGGAGGTGTCAACAATCACACTCCCATTTCTGTCAAGATGTAAACAATACCCTCCCCCTAGGTAGATTAGTGCCCAGGTGTCCCAGTTTCACCTTGTCTCCCTCCTCCCCCACCCTCTTCCCTTCTCTCTTTCCCCTTCTTTATGTTGGAATGACATATATCCTTGGGTTTGGTCTGCCCCCTGCTGATTGCCTGCATCTCACCCCATATAGTCTGAGGAAAGTATATTTCTTATATACCTGTTGTGTTGATTATTAATAACCTCAGTGGACTCATGTTGTACTTATCCTTCTGTGTTTGAATAACTTCACTTAACATAATTTCCTCCAAATAATCCCATGAGATGTTATACTTCATGCTACCATCAGTGCTTTCTACATTGTGCAAATGTGCAAGAGTTTTCTAATCCTTTCTTCTATCAATGGAAATTTAGGTTGTTTCCAATTGTTTGCAATTGTGAGTTGTACTACAATAAACCTTGAAGCAGAGAAGATTGGCTGTGGTCTATTTTTTTTTATCTCTTTTGGGTATATGCACAGGAGAGAGTTTACTTGATCATATGGTAGCTCAATTTCCATTTGCTTTAAATATTGTCAGCTCATTTTCCACAGAGGCTGTCTTTATATAGATGACCTCCAGCAGAAGAGGAGAGTCCCTATTTTACCACATCCCCTCCCACATTTGTTGCTTTCTGATTTGGGCTAGGCTCCTGGTTATTTTAATTTGCATTCCTCTAGTGACTATTGACTAGAAACATTTTCTCATGTTCATTGGCCATTAAAGTCTTCTCCCTAGAGAAACTTTGGTTCAGGTCTTTTGATCAGCTCATTAGGGGTATAACTGTTTTCTTCTGTTTGCAGGTTAGGAGGGTATTGTTGATTTTAGCAATAAGCCCTTTGTCTGTTGTGTCAGTGCTAAAATTCCTTTTACAGTCTGTGGGTTCTCTTGTTATTCTCTTCCTGAAGAAGTGGTTTATCCTCAGTATATTCCACTTGTCAATTTCAGTTTCATCTGTGTGTGTACCCTTCCTTCTCTATTACACTTAGCCCATCTATTCCCTGTGACTAGATTCTTAGGTTTCTACTGATTCCTTCACTGGGGTTTTATTTATAGGTCTGTGATCCACTTCGGGTATGTTCTTATGCATGGGGTGGGGTAAGGGTCCTGTTTAATTTTTCTACAGGTGGATACCCATTGTTAAATAGGGTACCCACCTCGCAATTGAGGTTTTGGAGCCCTTGTGGAAGATCAATTTTCTATATGTTGATGGGTCTTTTTCTGGGTTTTCTGTTCTTTTCCATTGGTCTAATTATCTGCCATAATCTAGTACCTTATTCTTTTGACCACTGTAGCTGTACATTAGGTGTTAAAGTGAAGTAAATAAAGCCTTCCAACTTCATCCTTCTTCTTGAAAAGTTCTCTGCAAATTCTGGGCTCTCCATATGAAATTGGTGGTCAGTTTTCCCAATTGTCTGATGAAGGTTGTTGGTATATGAATTGGAATAGCATTGTACTTCTACAGTGCCTTGGGTAAAATTTACATATTTTTATATTGAATCTGCAGATCCACAACCATGGAATATTCTTCCATTTGTGAAGGTCACTTTTGGTTTCTTGTAGTAGGGTTCTTTTGTTTTCCTTGTATATGTCTATTTAGGGGGAGAGGGGGGAGAGTGCTATATATATATCTAGGTATTTCAATTTGCTCTTTGCTATTGTGAAAAGTACTGCCTTCTTGATTTCTTATTTTGTCTGATGTATATAGGAAACCAGTATACTTCTGTTTATTGATCTTGTATCCTCTCATTCTTCCTTATTCCCTTATTGCTTCTAGTGTTCCTGTTGTGGAGCTTTTGGGGTTTTCAATCATGTAAATGTAGAATCATGTTGTCAGCAAATAGCGGAAATTTCACCTCCTCTCCCAGATAGTTACCTTCAATTTTCTTGTGCTGCCTTATTTTGTTATATAGGACCTCAAGTACAATGTCGAATAGAAGTGGGAACAAGCAGATTCCTTGTCTGGTCCCCTTTCTCAGTGGAATTTTTTGGGGCCTTTTCATCAATTATGATGTTGGCTGTTGGTTTTTTGTTCTTCTGTTAACTTGAGGGATTTTCCTTCCATTCCTATCTTCTTGAGTGTCATATTTAGGTATGGGTGATGGATGTTGTCAAATGTTTTCCTGCATCTATTGATATTATCCTGTGATTCTTATCCTTTTTCTTATCAATATGGTGAATAATTTTAATGGACATTTGAATGTTGAATCATCCTTGCAGACCTGGAATGAATCCCACCTGATCATGATGGATATTATGTTTTATATAATTTTGTATTCTATTGAACATTTTTTTCTCTTTTTTTTAGTCATTTTATTGGGGACTCATACATCATTTTTCACAATACATAAATAAGCATACTGTGTCAAGCATCCTCACATGTCCATTTCTATTATCATTCTCCAACTATCTGACTTTTCCCTTAAGCCCATAATATCGACTTTTCCATCCCTTCTCCTCTTCCCCTGCCCTCTCCTACCAACCCTCAATATTTTAGACATTGTTACTGTTCTGTGATATATTACACCGCCTGACCTCTCCCCCCAACCCACTCCCCTGATGCCCATCCTTCAAGTAGGAGCTTATGTGTATATCCTTGCCATTGGTTCCGTCTCTCTACCCCATCTTCTCTCTACCCTTTCAGCTTCTCCAATCTAACCATTGGCCTGAAGAGGCCCATCAATCTTGGTTTCCCCATATCTCCAGCTCCCCTGTACACTAGTGTACCTTCTCCAGACAATCTGGATTTGTAAGGTAGAGTTGGGACCATGATGGTTGTGGGGGGAGGAAGGCTTCAGGAACTAGAGGGAACTTGTGTGCATCATCATTGCCTGGCTGTACCTTGACTGGTCTGTCTCCTCCCCGAAGTCAGTCAATCACAAAAGGATAAGTATGACAAGAGCCCCCTGAGATAAGTAGAAACAATATGGTGAATATAAAAGAGAAGACTCCTATACCATAATAGCTGGCCAAAGAGATAGCATAAGGGGAGGAGGGAGGACCAAACCCAGGGAGGTACACATTGGATGAAACACAGTAATGGGAGAAGGGTGAGGAGGTGGAGGGGAGGTAAAAGGGAGTTCAAAAGTGAAAGGGTAACAGAGGGAACATGGCACTTATCCACCAAGGGTGGGAGTACGGGTCTTGCCTCCACAGCAAACAGAGTGGGCAAACAGTTCCTACCACGAAGCACCCAACCATGAGAACAATGTGGAAGCGTGGAAGGATGCAAGAAAAGAGAGCTATAGAGCCAGACACAACCAGAGTCAGATGGACTCCATCTCTAGTAATGGGCATGGCAGAAAACAGGGTGGGGGAGGGGCCAGCATCCCACACCCACAGAGACAAAGATAAGAAGGGATTAAGAGGAAGAGAGCTGGTCCAAGCTCCACGCTGACACATGATGCTCAGAGGAATACATCCCTCTGGAGACCCATTGCGCCACAGAAAGGACTGAGCAAGTGATCTCCATTGAACATTTTTTTAAGAAATTTTACATGCATACTCATTAGAGATATCAGTCTGTCATTTTCTATTTCTGTGGGATCCTTCCCCTACTTAGGTATCAAAGTTATACTGACTTTGCAGAATAAGTGGGGAAGTTTGCTGTCTTTTCTATGCTCTGGAATAATTTGTGAAGAATTTGTGTCAGCACTTCCCTAAATATTTGGTAGAATTCTCCTGTGAAACATCTGGTCTGGGAGCTTTTTTATTGTTAGTTTCTTGATAACCCTATCTATTTGATCTTTTGCTATGGTTTGGATGATTTGTTAGTTTGGGTTGACTAGAGAAACAAATTCATAGATATGCATATGGATATAAGGGTAAGGTTTATATACAAGAGGAATGGAACATTGAAAAAGCATCCCAAGCCAGTCCAGTTAAAGTCATAAGTCCGATATTAGCCCATATGCCTGACAGCAGTCTATAAAGTCTCTTTCCTACTCACGAAGTCACAGGCCAGTGGGTGCAGAGTCCTGGCACTGGCAGAGGTCTCCCCATGGCTTCTCGCTTCCAGGGCTCAGGGTCCATCAACAGCATCCAGTGGTAGAAGCAACTCATTACTGGCAGGGATCTCCACATGGCTCCTCCAGCTTCAGAGGTCTGATTCCATAAAAGTAAGGCCATGTGACTCCTCTGGCTCCTCCAGTTCCTCGGATGCTGCATTTTGTCTTGTCAGTTGTTCGTTGTCTTGGAGACTGACTCCCAGAGACTGAGAGTCAAGTCTCTTTTCTCCAATTGGGAAATACCGCGAGATTTGCCAGCATTCTCAGGAGAAAGCCATGTCCACATGGAGGCCTTATTGGCTACTCAATGGCTATCTCCAGATTCACTGGCTAGACTCTACCCCTACATCCCAATCATGAAATTGACATAATGAATACATGACTGCCACAGATAATTTAACTGTTTTGTGTCTTGGCGAATTCCTCCTGGGGTTTAGTCTAATTAATGTCCTCTCTGCTTCCTGTATGAATGTCAGATTGTCATTGATTAAGGTGGGGTTGCTTACTTCCAGGAATTCTCTAATTGAGCTGTTGGCTTTTTCATTGTGTCCCATTCTGGTCAACCGATTACTTGAATATTGTTCTTATTCTTAGTATCTGTCATTGTTCTCAGATTTTCTTCTGCCTCTGTGATTATTTTGTTTTGTTGTCTTTCCCATTTTTTGAAGTCTGTCAAATTGTCTTCGAGACCACTGGTATGATCCTCTAACTTGTCAAATCTGTTGGTTAGGTCCATTATATATTTTTTGGCTTGTGTTACCTCATCGATTGTTTCTTATACTTCATTTTGAAATATGGACTTCATTCCCTCTTTGTGGACTTCATCTCCTCTATCATTGCTTACCTATTTTGCCTTGTTCTCTTCATGTCCTATATTACTCCAAACAACATCCTGAAATTTCTTTTTGTTCCAGGTCAACGTATGTTTTTTTCTATGAGCATTGCTAGGTTTCAAACCTTTTGCACTGTTGCAGTTTGTTTATCTTGCTTTCTTGTTGAGGGTGTTAAGATCCGTTTCTCTCTGTGTATGATTGGGAGGAAGTTGAAGCCATGTTTCCTGGAAACTGGGGGGAGGGAGACTGAGCTCTCTGTGTGATTAGTAAGTGTGTTTTCAGGGACTATGTGTGGTCTACTATGGTGATGGAGAGGGGTTCTGTGTAGGCGGGGTGAGTTCCTGCAGCAACTTGGTGGCTGGAGGCAGCGAAGGGTCTTGGAACTGTGTAGGGTACCAGCTGTAGGTATACCACTGGGTAGGTTTGGGGTAGGATTGTAGTGTGGGCATGGCCTAGTCTGAACTGTCTGGCCACAATTTGCAGTCTTAAAGACTCTCTGTGGAGCTCAAAACAGATAGATACAATTGTTTTTTGTTTCTTTTTTGTTTGTTTGTTTCTTTGCTGTTGTTTTTGTTGTTGTTGTTGTTTTGGTTAGTGTTGTGACTTTCAACCCCTGGTTTTTCCTATTTTGTTATGTTAAAATCCTTGGCTGTGCTCTAGGAATTAGAGTTCAATCTGTCTTGTTATTTCAATGCTATGCTAGTGGACCTAGTTTCTGTTGGCTTACATTTAAAGTTACACTAGGGAATGCAACCCAGAATTGGAAGTGTTTTGAAAAAAAATAATTAGTGTTCTTTTTATAATGGGGTTGCAGTGTGCCCTGCTAACAAGGTTGTGCTTTGGTGTCTCCCGGGGAAGTGGGGACCTGATTATACAAGTGGAGTTGCGGCCAACTGATCTGAATTCTTTCGTATTACTCCTTGCTCTCTCCTGCACAACTCTGCAGGCTTTGCTCCAGGCATCTGCATTCTGTCACAGGTAAACATCCCAGGGGCTCATCAATTGCTGCTAAATTGTGTCTAATTATCTATTGTTACCTATGCTGACAGGCATGGAGCTGGGGATAGGGGGAAATGGGATAGCAGTATATTTACTCAATTCCTGCTTACAGAGCGAAGGTGCAAAGCCTGACAAATTAAGGAGCATAACTGAGAGGGGAACACTGGTGTGAGGTGGTGTGGCTAGTTCTCAGCGAAGCTTCGCAAATCTGGGATAATGACCACATTAAGACAGTAACCTGAGGATATTGCACCATGCTGTGGGTCTGGGATGTTGGGTAAAGGAAGGGATCATAGATGCTGTCCCACTGGACCTGATGAGGGATTGATGGAGCCCATGGGCAGATGAGGTGAACTTAGAGGGTTTCAGCATGTTCTTGAATTACTCCATGGAGAGAAATCACAAGGGAAATCTGAACTGAATCCTAGTACACTGAATCTATTTTTAGCACCCAGCCTCCCAACTCACAATTTTCTGTTGTAACAATAAGAGAACTGGGCAGATGATTTTACCTGGAATCCATTTTGCACTTTTCTGGATACATTCTTGATACATAATCACTTCTTGATAAAAAGCTCTTTCTTGTACATAAATGAATGTCACTGGATTTGTTTCCCTAGACAACCCAGCTAACAGATGTGGTATTTTCTGCATATTACAGGTTGGTAATGGGCCTGATTCCAAGTCTTACACTGCATTTTTTCTTGATGTAGGCCAGCATCTCAGATTATTTTTTCAATATATCAATTGTATATATATATGGTAGAACAATACAGCTATGACATTTGACTTTCTTCACTTAATTCATACAGTAATTGAAAACTGTGTCTTGGTACATACAAAAGAAAAACATTAAATATCCTGAAATTACAATCTTACAATATGACCCTTAGTTTACTATGACTTTGTGATAGCTGTTTATTGTGCCAACTGGGCCAAAGTAACATATGAGTGGTTTTATAAGGTTGCAGCTTGATTTGAGGGCAACTGAGACAAATGAAATTTGACATCCCATATCTTTCATAGTTCCTGGTGATCCGAATAGTATGTTGCTGCTTTAGCTAGTTATCTGTCTCAATCTACATTACACTACCCATGAATCAAGCCAAACCATGGATTGTGTGTCCTTGAGGCCACTTTGAGATCGACTTTGCCACCTGTTGGTGCATACATCGCTTGAGCTTGAAGCTGGTGGAGCCTTTTTCCATTAATCACTTGAGTTCAAGATCCCAGAAGGGTCTGCTTTGCTAAGCTCCAGTGTTGTGGACTGTTGCTGACACACCCTGCTCTCCGCTACCTGCAGACAGACTCTGCCTGCATTGCCTGGGGACTCTCCTCTCTGCTTTCTTGACTTTGGATCCAGAAACCTATGTGAGTTTAAAGACTTTCAGCATATTAACTCTTCCACAAAATTGAGTTGCACTGATGCCTCTGTACTGCTGTGTGGACTTAGGTTATATTACTTCTTGATATATATATATATACACACAAATATATATAATTATATACAATTATGTACACCATTACATATATGTATATGCTCAAAAGTGCATAAGTGCCCCGGTTTTATTTCTCTAGAAAACCATACCTAACAAAGACCTATATAGTCAAATGCCTTTGAATAAACAGTTAAACCTAAATAATCACCTTTATGGTATTCCGTCCTCTCAACCATGACCTCTCTGTCATCCCTAATTATATTCTACTCTCTTTAAGCGGTCTTCTGAATCTGGTTTGGGTTTCTGATAGCTCATTGTCCAGGTACTTCTCTAACTGCTCATTCAATGATCTTCATCAAAATTTTACCTGTATGTGAGATTTCTGATATTGTTTGGTTATTTTCACATCTGGCTGGGCGACTGTTCTCTGGGATGTGCAGAAATATGGATCTCTTCAAGTCAGTTTGTCAGTATCTCTTTCAATTTCCCTGTCATATTTAATTGAGTGTTTCTAGGGCTTCATCAGTTTTTCGAATACTGCAATTGGTTTGACAGTTGGTTTTTGTGTCATGTTATTGGGCTAAGATTATCAATCTTTGGGCAGTTGAGACATAGTAATCACTGATGATAAAATCTAATATAATGTAATCAACTCCTTGATGTGATTCACTGTGAACAGCCTAGCAGTTTCAAGGCAATTAGAATGGGGTGCAACCTCTTACTCAAGTTACAACTGTGATGCAATTAAAGGAAATTCTTTAGATGGTGATCTACTTAATAGTTATGAAATCACTGGGAAAAACATACTTGCTTTTACCATCTAAAGCACTGAGTGCAGGTTCTTTGATTTGTGCCAGTGACCCACCATAATACCTGCTAGTGATGTGAGCTGGTGAGTTTGAACCACCAATCTTGCGATTAGCAAACCTAGCCATAAGCCATAAGCCAGTCTGAGCAAAAAAAAAAAAAAAAAAAAACCCTCTCAAAACTCACTGCCATCAAGTCCATTCTCATTCAGAGGAACTCTATCATGCAGGGGATAACTGCCCTTGTGGTTTTCTGAGACTGTAATTCTTTACAGAAGTAGAAAGTTTACCTTTCTTCTGAGAAACAGCACATGGATTTAAACTGCTGACTGAGATTAGTGCTCATCATGGAATCACCATGCCACCAAGGCTCTTCAAATGTACCACAGACATGTAAATATTAAAATTGAGGGAAGCTGGGTATAGGGTAGACAGAAACCATTTGTAGATTTGTAAATACTGCAAATTGTATTATTTCAAAGTATAGATTTTAAGCTATTTTAGCAACAGAATTATCCAAGTCTATAGAACTAGCTCATTTTGATTTTACAATGCTCTGTGACGCACAAAAAAGAATCATTAACTTTGTTTGAAACACATGAGAATTAGGACTTGCCAATGTTTCAATTTCAAGTTGTCTGGTAATCATCCTAGAAATAAAACAACAATTAACAACGTAGGTTAGCTTGAAATAGTAAAATAAGTAATGTATATGTGAAAAGACATGCCAGTTTTTTCCTTGAAGAAGGGTCCACCTTATGGACAGTGATGTTGGAGCAACTCTTATTTTGATGATTCCACATAGCGTGTCCTTGATGCTAACATTTAAAAATGAATAACTTAGTTTTACGCAAATATGAATGTCAATGTTACTAACTCCACATATCTACCTTTCCTGATTGACTTCAATGAAGCCTAGAAAAGGAATAGATCGCATGCTTGAAGAAATTTCAGAATACGAGAAGTGGGGAGATTGAGCTCTTTTCCAAATGAGTATCTGTTTCTCTGATGCATCAGTTAGTGTGAAACTGGAAAGCATAGAAATCAAAACAAAGAGACCGATCATCTACCAGGCTAGGCAATCACTCAGCAAATGCAATGAGGCATTCCCGAATGCCAACGCAGCACAACTAATTGCCCTCTAGCAGTAATCTAAGAGCCTTTTCTAATAATCAATTTAACATTCTTTTTTTTTTTTTTTTTTTTTAGGGCATCACTGCCCTGGTGGTGGGAGTAGGAGGCCCATCCTTTGCCCCTGTGGAGCTGGAATTGAACTTCCATCCCAGTAGGTCGCAGTCCCGTGCACCACCACTACACCACCGGGGCTCAGCCCCCAATTTAACATTCTTAAGATACTCTCTCACTGTTTAGCATTGGCAGAATTTTTGCTGTTTTGTAGTTTATCACTGGCATATTGTCAAAGGAATTCCCTGGGGCAATTAGACAAAAAATAAGACAGGGATGATAGGTACCTCATTCCAAGCTGTGGTGGTGGACTCTGAGTAATACTTAAACATAATGATTATTTTGATGTGTATGAAAAAAATGATCAAATTTTCTCAAAGGCTCAGTAGATCTACTTTCAAATCTTGCTTCGCTCATGGGAAACCTTCTTAGAAATGAACATAGAAGATTTTTAACTAAATGGATCAAAAATAGTTCTTACAAACAGAAAGGGTCTCAATTTCTCTGCAGTGTGTTTCCTTGGAATAACCTAAATTCTGTTCATTGTCCTTCTCAAAGAGCTATAATATGATATCTTGCTATGATGATTAATGTACAAAGTTAAGCATCTAGATCTTTCTTTTTCACCCCAAATAAGTCTGAATTACTAATTTAAGAAAATTATATAAATCAAGCACCAGAAGGCAGACAATTAAAGACAGAAGAACAAATTCTACCTAATGGCATTCACATTAAAGCATCCATCGTTGAAGTTGCACACTGCATAGATTTCTGTCGTGAGAAATTGGCAGGTTGTTCCGCTGTTTCTTTGGGTGCTACGCAGGCATCAAGACTCACCTCTTTGTGTAATTCCCTTTCCTGTGATGCTGGACTTTCACAGCTTGTCAATTAATGGCCTTCAAGCTGGCAAGCTTTCAAATACTGGCTGACTTTCAGCAGCTTGATGGCACCTTGAGGACACCTGCTTCGAAGACCAATCTACTTCAAAAGATGGCTTGATACTGCTATTAAAGCAAGGCTTGTGAATCACACCCTTTCTTTGAGGCTTTCTATTTCCGTATCTATCCGTCTGGTCTGTTTACAACAGATGCAGGCTTCTGAAAAGCAGTCCTGCCTGGCAATAAAAATGTGTGGCTTTGGAATCTAATTCCTTTTACTTTTTTTTTTTGGAAGGGATGAAAAATTTCAAAACACAGATTGGTTGCTACCAATTCTTCTAGATCTCATTCTTATCATGTGCACACGCTATTCATTTTCAGAAATTTCTCCTATTTGATAGCCTTCTCATAATAACATTACATCTCTTTTAAGCTTGCTTTTGTCACTGCAACTACAAAGGAAGAAACAGGTGTGCTCTTCTCTCTAAATAGAATTTTCCAGAACCTTGTCTGTATTCATAACTTTTTTTAACATACTGGGAAGATTTTGAAAATATCCTAGAATAAAAGTATTCATATATCACAGAGGATCAACAATTTTAGCTGAAGAGATAAGGATAAAATAACCAACATCATCTGCTAAAACATAGAAGCATAAGCACTTTCTTTTTACCCTAAAATGAAAATCAGTAGAAGACTAAATATTTCTATATTATTAGTGAATCTAAACCATATTAAAAAAATAAAATTGATTCCAATCTAAAATAGTCTTACAAAATTACCACTTGTTTTTAACATAATGGACTTGCTTTGACATTTTTTTTACAAGTTCAAATAACCATGATTATTATTCTTTTTAAGTGTGTTATATCCTGACATTATTTTTTCTGATAACTATCTCTTCAATGTAATAAATGGAGGATAAATATATAATGAAATGTAAATTTTTCTAAAAAATATCTCATCTTTAAAGAAAATTAATAGTTAAACATATTTACAAAGATAATTATGTAAAATAAGTGTTGCTTTGAACTAAGGTACACGTGACCCAAACCATGGTATTGTCAATCTTCTCACACAGATGTGAGAGACAGAAAATAAGGAAAAAAGAGTATACTTTGGTGCTGGTGAAGAACAGTAAAAGTACCATGGATTGCTAAAGAACAAACATATCTATTTTGGAAGAGAAGAACCAGAATGCTCCTTCTAGTTTCCATTGTCTACTTTCCATTTCACCTCTCTTGCTCATGTTCATCAGGAAATACCAGTTCCAGCAGAAGGACATAACGTGAACTATGAGGGCAGGGAAAAAAAGAAGTCCCTCAGGAAGATGGATTGACACAGTGACTATCACAATGAGCTCAAGCAATCGAACAATGTTAAGGATATGTTTGGTACTGTTATACGAATGGTCACTATGAGTGGGAATCGATTGGAAGGTAACAAGGTAACTAACAAACATATGCGCAATGATGATGTACTAAGCAGGGTTCTCACAGAAATAAAATCAGGCCAGTTATGATTATACATATATAGATAGATAAAGAGATAAAGATATAGATAAGAAAAACAATAGCTAATTAGTCCACATAACTAATTAGAATAGAGGGATTACTTCAACTCAGTTTGATGGAACTATTAACTACTGAAGGCCCTTCAATTTACACTGACTTCTGCTCTAGGTAAGGGAAGAAGACTGGGGAATATGCCTTCAGGTAAGATGAGTAGAGTTGGCCTATGGGCAGCAGACATGGCAAGGTGGGAGGTAACATCACAAGATGAGAAGTTGAGGCATAGTAGAGGCCAGTGCATAGAAAAGCAGGTCCCAATAGAATCACAAGCTCTAGCAATTCAGGGCAAGGTGATCCACAGGTGGCCTCAACCCACAGATAGTGCAGCACATGGTTGAGACAGAGGACGACCTCAGGCAGCAGCTAACCAGTTTGATTATCAGGGAGAAAGTGAAATGGAAGACTGGCCTCAGAAAGCTATTTATTTCGGTTGCCCTTCAATCAAGCAGTGACCTGATTAAACACCACCCACATGTTCCTACAGGAACTTATTTGACACAAACTTATTTGACACAAACCTATCAGAGAGAGTAACTGTGAATCTCCTCTGAGGTAAGATATTTGTTTTCATTACTCTTTGTAATTATAATTGTGTAACTTTAGAGAGAATTTAATTGTGGCGGACATGTATTCGAGATGTCAAATTTCATGATTGAGATGAAGGGGTGGAGTCTGGTCTGTTAATCTGGAGATAGCCATTGAGTAGCCAATGAGGTCTCTGTGTGGACATGGCTTTCTCCTGAGACTTGTGGGAAATCTCATGGTATTTCCCTGGTGAAGATGAGAAGCCATTCCCCCAGTTGTTGGGAGTCAGTCTCCGAGATGATGACCTATGGATAAGACAAGATGGCAGAGTCCAAGGAGCTGGAGGAGCTGAAGGAGAAGCCACATGGCCTTGCCCTGATGGGGCCAGACCTCTAAAGCTAGAGAGGCCTCATGGAGACCCCTGCCAGTGCTGAGTTGCTTCTACTACCATTAGATGGTGTTGATGGACCCTGAGCCCTGGAAACAAGGAACCATGAGGGGACCCCTGCCAGTCCCAGGACTCTGCACCCACTGGCCTGTGACTTCGTGAGTCAGAAGGAGACTTTATACACTGGTATCAGACATAGGGCTAATATGAGACTTATGATTTTGAACTGGACTGGGTTGGGTTGCTTTCTCAATGTTGCAATCCACTTGTATATAAACCTTACCCATATATCCATATGTATGTCTGTGAATTTGTTTCTCTAGTCTATCCAGACTAACATATTCATGGACTGCCAAATGTGTTAAAAATAATAACAAACAAAAAAATCCCAACTTTCTTCCTTCTCTCTCATGTCCAAAGTTCTATATCAGGAGGATTAGGGAGGGTGTGGGGCATGCAGGGGCAAGGGGCACCAATCACAGTTATCAGTCTAGAACTCTCTCCCAGAGGGAGGAATAATGGGATAATAGGTGAAGGGCAACAGAGGATGATGTAAGATATGGAAAAGGAATCTATAACTTATTAAAAGTTCATGAGAGAACAAGTGGGGAAAGGAGAGGGATGAAGTGGGGAGTTGAAATCAGTGACTCAAGTGGGAAAAGGTGCTTTGAAAATGATGATGACAGCATATATGCAAATGTGCTTGACACATTGTAGGAATGTATGAATCATGATAAGAGTTGTGAGAGTCCCCAATAAAAGTATTTTTTTAAAAGACGTTATTTAGGATCATATTGAAAAATAGGCATATATTCTATATTTGAATGCTTATGATCTTGCAAAGAAGATGATATATAGATAAATAAATGCAAGTAAAATGCTGATGGACCCAAACAATAGATATGTAGTATTAAACTTTTGAAGTGACATTTAAATAAATATAGAAAACTCAAAATTCTAGAATATTATACAATGAAAAGAAACAAGCTTTTTTGTATATAGATGTGATGTAAACATTTCAAGTAAGAAAAATATCAATCCTATTGCATAATCAGATTGAAGAATTTGCCACATTTTTCCTTAAAATCTAGACAGCTCACTATCTATTTAGAATACTTTATAAGACTGAAGTCAAGAACTATGAAGGTGAAAGAATAATTCAAGTGTAATTCCTCACTCAATTGATAGACATCAGAATTATAAATAAAAGAAAATTATTTCATTCTCAATAAAGATAGCAACCCCTTTTGTCTAATTAGAAGATAATCTTGAATTTAGTTATATTGTGCTTTTACTTCAAACTATTAAATAACTTTTCACTCATTATAGCCATATGAATAACAGAGTAAAATGATGTCTTGTCTTGTACAATCCTCACAATCGTTATTGTGCTTGAGCTTACTTTTGAAATTTTTGTGTCAATCCATCTCTCTGGGGGAATTTCAGTCTCCACTCACTTTCTACTTTAGCAAGCATGATGTCTTTCCCCAGGGATTGTTACCAAAACTACTGTATTTCTTGGACCATAAGACACACTTTTTCCCCCCAAAAAAGTTGGGGAAAAACAAGTGTGTGTCTTATGGTTTGTAGATCCGGTACCCTAGAACATTTGTTTATGATCCTATGTGCCTGCTTACTGTCTGCTGTTGGGAGGGGGGGTGCTGCCTCCTGGAGTCTCACTGTCACTCAGGTCACATGATTGGCACAGCACATGCTTCACCTCATTTGTTAATGAAGGTGATGAAGGTTCTTAACACCACTGTTGAATTTACACTGTTAAATATTGCTATAATTTGCTTTATTTTAATAGATACTTTAGTATACTGGTACTATACTACTTGGTTCAGAATATTTTTTTCTTGTTTTCCTATGTGATGTCTTGCATTCTTATCATCCCTCAGACATTCTGACTATGCTTCCTTCAAGATTTCAAGCTCTTTTGTTCATCTGGCAGTCAATGGTAGATTCATCACTCTTCCTGACATAATCCAAATGCATCAATTATTTTATGGTTTTCCTTTTTTATTGTCCAACAGTGATATGGATATGAGACCATCGAAAATATTGCGGTTTTGATCAGGCATTCCTTAGTCCTCAGTATGATTTCTTTGCTAGTTAAACTTCACAGGGATTTTTCTCAGTGAATCTTTCAAATGGAATATATTGTTTGATTTCTTTGTACTGCTTCTATGAGTGTTGTTTGTGAACTTAAGTATAATAACATCCTTAACAACTTTAGTCTTTTCCCATTTATCATGATGCTTATTTTGATGCCATTTTCTCCTCAAATTGTAAGGGCATTTTTTTTAAATAATAAAATGCAATCAATACTGAAGGGAATGATTTTTGATCATCATTAATTGCATTAAATCCTTTTTGCTTTCAGTATCATTTTGAATGTCAAGATTATACCACATCAATTTGAAAATTTTGAATGAGGCTTTCTCCGCATATTTGAATCTTCATAAAATTATAAAAGTTACATACACTGAAATGGGTATAATATAACCAAAATTGAAATTCTAACAGGAATAAAACTTAATCATTACTGAAAAGCATATGAAAATAATATTTGACCCTTCATGATCACACATGCTGGTGTCCTTATTCGATGTGGGCTTTTTTGCTTCTCAGTTAAATGGCTGCTTTTTTATCTTCAAGTCTTAAAGACCCCAGATACTATAGATTTAGGTAGCTGAGCACCCTCAGTTTTCTTCACCACACTTACTTATGTACCCACTTTGTCTTCAGTGATCCTGTCAGAAAGGTGAATATCACAGAATGCTGGGTTATTTAAAAAAAAAAAGTGTTGTTTTGAGGGAATACTTGAGTGAAGGCCGAACTGCTACCTTAATATACCTGCTACCTTAATATAAAATCTGTAAATATTTGTACATAGATCTATTTCCCCATTGTCATAAATATATTTACATATGTACATGCCTGTATTAGGACATCTATAAATTTCCTTTACCTCCTAGTGCTTTCCTCCATTTCCTTTTACTTTCTTCTTGTCCTACTATCATGCTCAACCTTTATTTGGGTTTCAACAATTCCTCTCAGTTACACTGCTGTGGCAGTCATGTACTCTCATGATTGGGAGTCTGGGGGAGGAATCTAGGCTGTCAATCTAGAGATAGCCACTGAGGCCTCTGTGTGGGCATGACTTTCTCCTGAGAAATCTGGGGCGTCTTGCAGTATTTCACAATTGGAAAAGAGAGACGCACTCTCTTGGAGTTGGTCTACGGACAAGACAAGATGGTGGCATGCTAATATATCTTCAGTCCTGGAAGCTGGAGGAGCCAGAGGAGAAGCCACAGGGGCTTTCCCTGATGGAATCAGACCTCTGGGGCCAGAGAAGCCACAGAAAGACCCCGGCCAGTGCTGAGATGCTTCTACCGCCAATGGATACTGCTGATGGACCCTGAACCCTGGAAATGAGGAGCCCTACCAGTGCCAGGATGCTTCTACTGCATGTGTTTTGTGAGTCAGAGGGAAACTTTGTAGACTGGTATTGTACATATGGGCTAATATTAGACTTATGACCTAGGACTGGACTGAGTTGGAGTGTTTTCTGAATGTTCCATCCCTCTTGTATATAAACCTTTCCCTTATATCCACATGTGGGTTTGTTTCTCTAGTCTACGCGAACTAACACAATTGCCCTTGATCAAGCCATACCAGACCTTCTTACACCATCCTCATCATCAATTTTAGATCACTTGTTGTTCCCTTGTCGCTGGTTTTGTTAACACTCACTTCCTTCCCCTGCCTCTTCCTCTCAAATGTCCCCCTGGAAATTTGGTCAGTTGTCACTCCTCTGGATTGTTTATTCCACCTATCTTATGTAGGTAGGCATTCAGAGATAAAAATATGCACAAAAACAAGAGAGCAAAACAAAGCAATGAAAGAAAGCAAAACAACAGCAAAAACAAAGACAACAAAACAACAACTAAAAAAGAAAAGCCTATAAATAGTTCAAGGTCAGACCTCCAGGAGTGCTTTCTGATCTAGTCTGATGAAGGGCATTGCCCTGGGCCTACAGTCTATTTTGGGTATCCCCCTGACTTTATTGCTCTGCTCCTGCTGTTTTTCTGTTGCAGGCCCTTAGTTTTATTTTGTTTTTGTTTTTGCCCCAGTGTGGTGGGGTAAGATCAAAAAAGAAACAAACCAAAAAATCAAACTCACTGTCATCTCTCTGACACCTACCCATATGACATTACAAGGTAGAGTGTAACTGCCCGTATGAGTTTCTGGGACTGTAACTTTATGGGAGTAGAAACCTCCTCTATTTTTCTCTGATCAAGTGGCTGCAGACTTCGTCTACCCAACCCCAATGAAAAACTACGATGCCATCAGAGATCCTTCTGAAAAGGAGCAAGTTTGCAATATTTTTACTTAGAAAACTGATAAGGACCCATTTTGGGATTTTGTAGTGTCTGTATTGTTTCTTTTTCTCAGAAACTTACTGAACTAACAAAGTCCCAGTCTAATAAGCCACAGCATTACATCTGTCATCTCATGCTATTCCAGTTTTCACTGGAGCATTGTCCAAACCACTTAGTATAGCAGCAGAACTATGAAAGGACATTGAAATATTTCCTAGCTTGCTATGTTGAGATCCAATAACTCCTTGTTTTTCCTTCAATCATGAACTCATGAATTGAAAAACAGGAAATAATGGTTGCATCTTTTTCTCTCCTGAGGCTGTGGATATGAAATAGTGCTCTAACTATGGCTTAAATAATTTCATTGTAAAATAAAACACATGTATGGTTTAAATGAAACTCTTAATTCTAGAAATAACTGATTCAGATAAAATAATTAAAAATCCATATGTTGTTTTTAGACAACCAGCTGCTTTCAGATAATTTTCTTTCTTATTTTCAAATGAAAGAGTTTAGAATAGTGTTTTCTTATTTTTTTAAAACCCTTTTTCTTGAATATAATCCATATCAAACCATTGAAATGATTTTTGGTAAAAAATTGTTTAGAGTCTTGGGTTCATCTTGCCATCAATATGCAGATGATAGATGTATCCTTATAAATGTGCTTAAATTAATCAAGAGTTTTCTTTATCCTTTCACAGATGCTAAAAAAAAGTCTTTTTAGGTACATTCCCCAAAGAACAATTAACAGCCTTGCTATTTTGCAGTGGTGTTAGTTTCATAAAGCATTCCATTTTGTGGAAAGCTTTATCAGGAAATGTCAATACACCAAAGTGCTTGTACAGCCACTTCCATATGACCCTTTATCAATAGAGGCTTTACATAAATTCTTTTTACAATTCCCTATATTGTAGATGTTATAGCATTGAGGACAATGGAGGGTAATCCCAATCTATATGTGCTGCTTCATTGCAGAATCAACTCCTGATCCAAGTAAAATGATGTGTTACCTTTATAAGGAAATTGATTGGAAATGGTGATAGAACTATCTAATGATTAGCTGAGCTCTGTCTTTTAATTGCAAAAGACTATCCAATAAATGTTGATGACACAGTCACAATTTTCCCTGTGAATTTTTACCTTTGAATCTTGCCATTAAAGTCTTGAACTATTTTGTGAAGGTATGATCACATGAATTCAAATTTTGAAGCACTTGGCCCAAATATTTGTTGATGCTTTATGTCACATCTTTCAAGATCATAGTGACATATTTGTATTGTACTGATTAGACAAAAATATTGCTAACATCACCAAGATATTTAGCAAGAATTCAGTGAAAATAATGATTATAGAAAACTGTGAAATAAGCATTTTGCCACTGTATTTGAATATATAACCAAAAGAAGTTTATTAAGTGATTAAAAATGATATTAAGGTACCTTTGGGGACAATTTTTCACTTTATTGAGCTACACAGACCCTTGCTTCTTAGGAAGTATATGTCTAGTTAAGATTTTTTAATCTGCCCCAACCTTTGAAATATACCTCTGCTCAGATGGCAAAGAATATTTTAAAGGTCTCGACCAAACTCTCTTTAACTAGAACTTCTAAACCAAAGCACAAGCTGCATGGGATCAACCTCCTTCTCCATTAATACGGTTACTCAAATAATGGGATTTTAAAAGCAAATGGATAGGACTTTAGATAGGGGTAAGAGGCACTCAAAACTGGTTTCGCTCAGTAACATTTATCATATTGGGTTGAGAGCATAACCCTGAATAATTGGTTTGGCAATGGGGCTTACAAAAATAAAGTATACTATGCTGCCAGCTCTCTCGGGATTTTAAAATATGATCAAATTTAGGTTTTGCTTCTTGAAGTGGTTATAGATTAGATGAAATTGCTGGGAAGTCAATGCATTACAAATATAACCATGAATGCAAAAACTGTCAATCACAATGAATTAGCTAATGAAGTGTTATTTTTTAACAAAATAGTATTTGACTCATGACTACCTAATAAAACCATTGTTTGTGGATCTTTTGCAAGAGAGCCCTTATCTCTATTCCTTATTGAGTCACTGTTGAGGTTTTTAATACAGGGAGTAGACATATGTTGGATTATTTCCTATTTTCTGCCACACAGATTATATTTAAAAACATCATGCTCTCACCTTCTACAGATAGTGTCTATGTGGTAGCGGCTCTGCCAACCAAGCACTTAATGTTTTTGCTTGTCTGTTGGTTAGTTTCATATAAAATGTGTTCAAGGAAGTTTTAGGAAAGAAGCATTCACTCAATCACTTAGTATTGTTACTCTTGGTTTCATAGTTAAGCTCGACTGATAAAAAAAAAAAAAAAAGATTTGGAGTTTCCCACAATGCAGGAACACTTTGTTCTATTAAACTGACATTCCATGGTGTTCATCTTCCTGACATAATCACTGAAGACAAGTATGCGCATAAGCAAATGTGGTGAAGATAGTTCATGGTGCCCAGCTGTCAAAAGATAGAGCTTCTGGTGTCTTAAAGATTGGAAGATAAACAAGAAGCCATCTAGCTTAGAAGCAACAAAGCCCACATGGAAAATGCATACCAGATATGTGATCATGGAATGTCAACAGGATCAGGTATCAGGCTGCAAAGAACCAAAAAAAATATATCATTGTGTGGTCACCTTTCTGATAGGTGCTGAAGATAAATGTGTGCATAAGCAAGTGTGGTGAAGAAAGCTGATGTTGCCCGGTTGTCAAAAGATATAGCATCTGGGGTCTAAAATGCTTGAAGGGAAAGTGACTATCTAGCTCAAAAGCAACAAAGTCCACATGGATGAAGCACACTGGCTTGTGTGATCATGAGGTGTCAAAGAAATCAGATATCAGGCGTCACGGAACAAAAAAGCACAATTGTGAATGAGAGAGAATATAGATTGGGGACCCAAAGTCCATCTGTAGGTGAAGCCACATACCTTCTAGAAGGGTCTTGGGAAGGAGACGGACGAGCCAGTCAGGGCACAGTGTAGGAACAATGAAATATGCAAGTCTCCTCTCGTCCTTAAATGCTTCTTTCTCCCCACTGTCATGATCTTAAACTCTACCTTACAGATGTGGCTAGACCGGAGGATGTACACTGATACAGATAGGAACCAGAAACATGGAGAATCCAGGTCAGATGATCCTTTAGGACCGTGGTGACAATGACAATCCCAAGAGTTTGGAGGGAAGGTGGGTTAGAAAGGGGAAACTGACTATAAGGATCTACATATAACCCCCTTCCTAGGGAATGGACAACATAAAAATGGATGAAGGGAGACAGTGTAAGATACGACAAAACAATAATTTATAAATTGTCAAGTATTCATGAGGTGGGGGAAATGGGGAGGGAGGAGGGAAATGAGGAGCTGATACCAAGGGCTTGAGTGGAAAGCAAATGTGTTGAGAATGGTGATGGCAACAAATATGCAAATGTACTTGACACAATGTTACACACAAGAAAACCGTATAGTGATTTTTTCCTGTTTCATGGAGTTTCTATGAATCTGCATGGACTTGGTGTCATTCCAAAATAATGAGATTAGCAAAAACTGCCTAAAAAAAAGAAGAAAAAGAACTGTCTAAATTATGAAAATTAAAAGATTAATTAAACTCCCATTCATGGCAAAGGAATATTCTTGGGTTTTTTTTGTTTGTTTTAAGGGCATCACTGCCCTCTGATGGTGGGAGTAGGAGGCCCAGTCTTTGCTCCTGTGGAGCTGCTGCTGGAATTGAACCTCCATCCCAGTGGGCTGCAGTCTTGCGCACAACCACTATGCCACCCAGGCTTAGCCCAGCAAAGGAATATTCCATTACCCTCGTATTAAAGGACAATTGGCTTCTGATTATCTTTCCTATAATAAGGGAAACAGAACAAACTTATGATGCCCTAAGACATACCAGAGACTGAAAGGATTGGTTAGAATAAATATATTTAATCTGAAAACATAAACAAGACTCACATCAAGGCCAATAATTTATTATTATTACTATCTAGTTGACCATTGCACTAATCACCCCTTAATTTTGGGGGCATATCATAAAAATCTCCTACACCTCAGTAATCCTTCAAGATATAAGCCATTCTGTTATGTCACTAACTTGGCAAAAGGGAGCAGTTCAAAGAGTTTGTCTTGATTCTCTTTATCACAGCCCTGGTTGTTCTCTTAAGAAACGAATGATGAATTCTCTCAGTGCTTAAATACCATTCACCCTTGAGCAGCACAGATCATCCCACACAGTAGAAAAATCCACATATAACTTGTGACTCCCCGAAGTTAAGCCAGTGACCTACTGTTTACCAAAAGTCTTACTAATGACATAAGCTGTGAATTATAACATGCTTTGTTTGTTATATGCATTATAAAAATCAGCCTTGTAAAAACTGAATTTTCAATAAAAAACAAACAGGCATTTCAACAATATGATAGAATTTAGCACATGCTATCACGATATGGTGTTGTTGGATGCACATTGGACTGGTAACAGCAACGGCAGAATTTCAAACCCAGCAGTCATTCCTTGGACGAAAGATGAAGCCCTCTGGTCCCATTAAGATTTGTGCAGACAGCGTTGGGGGGGTGTTAGGTGACACATGGGACAGTGTACGATATAAAGAGGTGATAACAATTTGGAAGTTATTAGGGATTCATGAGGGAGAAGGAAAGGGATATGAGGAGCTGGAATTAAAAAAAAAAAAACAAGGGACTAGAGGAAAGGGGGAAAGAGGAGCTTTAACCAAGAATTCAAGTAGAAAAGTTTTAGAAAGGAATGCGGCAACATGTATACAAATATGCTTGATACAAATGATGCATTGAATGTTATAAGAGCTGTAAGAGCCCTCAATAAAGTTATTGAAAAAAAGATTTGTAGCCTCATAAACCCTCTCTTTGGTTACTAGGAAAAAGGATCGACAGGATGCCATTGGGTTGGGGTTTGCTCACTTTGATGTAGTGTCTGGTTCATAGGTTATCTCTTTTCTTCTTTACACTAAATTATCTCTTTTCTTCTTTACACTAAATTATCTCTGTTCTTCTTTACACTAAATTTTACACTGCATCCATCCATCCTTTTCTTCTTTACACTAAATTTTACACTGCATCCATCCATCCTAAACTGTGTGCAATCACAGCTGCACCCAGCAATCTACAGTATATGTCAAGCAATTCAATGATTTCTTGTAATGTTGTGTTTTTTCTCTCTCTCTCTGGGAAGCATTTTCAGCGTCACTAGTGGCACGTCTTATGGATTTCATTCAAGGTTTACTCTATTGCACCAAATACAATGTAATCCACACACAGGCGACTTTTCACTGTCATAAGCATCGACTATAGAAGTGAACTTCAAGTACAGAGTTGATTAGTATTGTGTTAATCCGGGTAGATGAGAGAAACAAATTAATAAGCACACATATGTATATAAGAGAGAGTTTTATAGAAAATATAACACTACATTAAGAAAGCATTCCAACCCAGTCCAGTCCAAGCCCATAAGTCTGATATTGTCCCATATATCTGATACCAGTCTATAAAGTGTTTTTCAGGCTCATGAAACACATGTATCAATGCCAAATGCAAGATGATCACAAGCCAGATGGGTAGAATGCCTCTGGGTCCGGTGGTACTGTAAGCATGTCAGGGCTGACAGGGGTCTCCAAGTGACCCCTCCAGCTTCGGAGGTCTGGTTGCATCCATGCAGCTTGTCCAGCTCAGGACACCAGGATAGCTTCATGTGGCTTCTCCTCAGGGATGTCTCGCAGGAAGTAAGCCTTGTCAGTAGAGAGTCTCCAAGCAAGTGAATTCAGAGAACCGGTGTCTCTGCATCCAAGAAGAAATGACCACATTTCCCAGGATTCTCAGGAGTAGGCCATGCTCACACAGAGGTTTCACTGGCTATCTCCAGAGCGACAGGTTAGACTCAACCTCGACACTCTTGTTCCTCAAATTGACGTCAGATTAAGTGACAGTCACAAATGTCATGCAAGGCAAAGCATTTTGCTGCTTTCGATTCTTGTATAAGGGTACCCGTTTAGTGCCAAACATATTGTTCACAGGTCAACTATACGCTTGTTCCCCCAACACATATGAGACTGAGAAAATAACTCTAGGATGCATGTTTAGTCTCATGGATGCTTACTGTGAGACTGAGTGATACCAAAATTATCTCTATAACCCCAGAGCTCTCTAATCCTTCACTCTTACAGTGACATTTTGTTATTTGTTAGACATAAGTCAAAATCTGGCAATTATCAAGAACATTTGTGTGCAAAAATTTGTTTCGACGTATGTCTTTAATTCTTTTTGTGCTATATAGTACATGTTTCTTAAATTTTTCTGAAAACGGACAAAATAGTTTTCAAAATGGTACATTTTATTAATGGAGTGTACTAGTGTTCCTGTTTCTTCAAATCATCAAAAATTGTTGTAAGTAATCAATTAATTAAATCAATTATTAATTAAATCAATTATTTTTTGGCATGTGAAGAGACATTTCAGGGTCATATTGATTTGCAGTCCCTCAATAATTACTGATGTTGGATATACTTGAATGTTCTTAATGGTCAATTATCCACATCTGCAGTTTCTCTGAAAATTCCTCATTTCTACCACTCATTTTAACTATGGTGGTTTGTACTGTGTTGTGGAGTTATAAAGCTATTCCCAACTGACAGGAACTCAATGGTCCAGGAGGAAATTTAGATGTACTATAATAGTTTATCACATCAGAATTTCTTTATAAAAATAAAAAGGAAATGTTAACTGCAAAGATAGTAAGCCTTTGTCCAACTCAGTTTTTATCTAGCAAAGGAAAACAATTAATGAAGGGGAGTCACTGGAAAATGTTTTATTTTAGCCAAAAGAAATGGTCTCAAGGAAAAGTACATGCTTTAATATTGGTTCTATCAGAGAAAAAGTCCTTGCTTGGAAAATTGAAATCATTTAATACATTATGAAAAGTCAGTTAAAAAGTGAGAAAATGTGTCTTTACTGCCTTGAGTTTTGATGAATTGATAGGCGCTAGAAAATGCCAAGTTTATCCCATTTGAAAAATTAGAGAACTAGCCTTTAGAGCTTGTTTGTAAACAATCACAGATAAGAAACTATTCAAATAGTCATAAAAATATAAATTCAGCACAAACTGAAGCAGAACCTCCTAAGATGTGTGAAAACCGATCAAGTATGTTTGGGATAAACTGGTCATTAAGTTGAGGCAATAAAAGCTTAACTAACACTTTTACGAAGCATGTGAAGTGAACAGTGTTGAATTCTCCTAATTTATTAGCTGCTGATGTTGAAAAATGTATGTGAACTCATACATCATTAATGTTGATAGTGAACTCCATGTGTGCTTGCAGACTAGACACCTTTCAGTTCCGTGAGCTACGTTGTAAATAAATTTTGATGAGTTGAAACAGAGCAGTTTCATGTCTTAGTAATGACAAAGATTTGTTACACTATTTTGAGCTCAAGGTTAAGACTGAAATGCTTTTTTATGACTAAAGCCTCTTCCATTACTATTATTGAAACTGTGTGACTTTGGGAATTTCCTTTTGCCACACACACGCTAATCATTTTTAAGTTAATTCAATAGAAAACAGCAAGGTGTATCCAAGATTATATGTGAAAATTATGCTGTGGCAAAACCATTTTGAAAAAACAAAACAAAATACTAACAATGTTTGAATCACCATAATGTTAAAACTCTGAGGCAGCTCTGAGGCACATAGTGGTTACACCTCGGGCTGCAATTCTCAAAGTCAGCAGTTCAAAACACCAGCCACTCCTTGCGAAAGAGCCATGGCTTTTCTCCTCTTGGAGCTACAATTTCAGAAACTCTGTCCTCTGTGGTCACCACAAGTCTGCGTGGACTCAATAGCAGTGAGTTGCTGGTTTTATAATGTTACAACCTGCTATATTTTTCATACATTCAAAAGATAAAATAGTAATAAGGTTTTATTCTCACATAAATCTGCCACAAATACATTTTCTAAGAAAGAACATGCTACTGTTCCAACCGTACATTTTAGGCCTCGGTACAAGTACAAGAGGATTTTTCTTATTTTCCAAGTAGGCTAACTCAAGTTATGTCTCTTTTGTGTCAGATTCTTTCAGAAGAGATTTAAAGGCTATCAAGTAGCACACTAAAAAAATTATCAAAGTGGGAATGAAATACAATTTTATTAGCACCCCAAACTGATAAATATACTATTAAATAATAATATACCAACATATTACTTTGATAATTTGGTATGCTTATCTACTTTGAAATGAACTATGTTTACAGATGAACACAAAAAAATAAGATTATGCAATATATTTTGGAAATGGAGAATAAATTTGAATTAAGTTAAAACATATCATGCCCCAAGTAATTTCATTTTTCTAATCAGTAGACCAAATCTTTTTAAATACATAAAATTTTTATTACTATATTTAAATTTAATTAAGTAAACATTTTTGTTCTCTATTCTTCATTTTACCTCATTCCAAAATACCTACAATTTAGCCTTAGATTTTTTTACAGGACAATTAAGAATTTTCATTCTATCATATTCTAATCATTTGTGAAAGAAATAAGAAGAGAAAATACTACTTGCTCTTCTTAGCATAAAGAAACTCAAGATAGATAATGTAGAGACGAATGAAATTAGTTAACTGTAGGGCATATGTGATGATGGGGAATGAATTGCATATGGATGCTCTTTCCATATGTTGATAATCCTCACCAAAGGTGAGATTATGTAAATAAGTTGATTCTAACTGGGTGATTCTTAAGTCGTTCCTCTGGCAATAAGAAAACCATCTCAGAAAAAAAAAAGAAAAAAGGAAACCATCTCAGAATCAGGAAGAAAGATTCCTGTTGTGGGTTTCAGCCTCCACAACTGAATGGGTGCTAGAGGGCATCTGGGATTTGATGGGTAAATTAAGGAAACAACAGACAAGGCAGGCATGGGCTCACCTCTCACATATAGACTGGAAACAGAGAGAGAAGGAAACTGTATTCTTTTAAAATGTATGCAATCACAGGTGTGGCAGTCATGTGCTCATGTTAATTTTATGATTGAAATACTGGGGTGGAGTCTAGTCTGTTAATCTGGAGATAGCCATTGAGTAGCCAATGAAGCCTCTATGTGGGCATGGCTTTCTCCTGAGACTTCTGGGAAATGTCACGATACTTCCCTCATGAAGATGAGAAGCTATCTTCCCCAGTTTGTTGGGAGTTAGTCTCAGAGACAATGAATTGCAGACAAGACAAAATGGCAGCATCCGAGAAGGTGAAGGAGCCGAAGTAGAAGCCACATGGCTTTGCCCTGATGGAGCCAGACCTCTGAAGCTGGAGAGGCCACCTGGGGACCCCTGCGAGCGATGAGTTCTTCTGCCACCACTAGATTCTGTTGATGGACCCTGAATCCTGGAAGCGAGAAGCCATGGGGAGACCCCTGCCGGCGCCAGGATTCTGCACCCACTGACTTGTGAGTAGGAAAGAGACTTTATAGACTGTTTTCAGGCATATGGGTTAAAATCAGACTTATGACTTTGAACTGGACTGGGCTGGGACATTTTCTCAATGTCCTGTTCCTCCCGTACATAAACCATTCCCTTATATCCATATGCGTGTCAATGAATTTGTTTCTCTAGTCTACCCAGACTAGTACAACAGGTATGCAAGTCATGTCATACACATACATAATAGGAAAGGAATGTATTAGAGGCATACAGATAACAGGAAGGAGACAAGCTAGGGGTATATATGCTTGCAACATAACAAGAAGGAGATGTGCCATGGGCATACGTGTGACAGGAAGGTACATAAGATGGGGTAACACAAATAAATTGGAATTGCACTGGGCAGAGCAGAGCTTTGGTAGTAACCATTTTTCCCTGTAGGTGAACACTGAGCAACTCACTTTGAGTTAGTGCACCTAGTGGTGTTGCTTAGGAAAGTTCTCTCTGGTCTCCATGAATTTTTTCATAAAAGAAGTTTCCTTCAAACCTCATTTTTTTGTGATAGTCAATTTAAGAGACAAGCATGCTGCGTTGAAATTTTGTTTTGGAAAAATGCTGGGGAAAAATACAACAGAAAATGCTGTGCTATTGAACACAGCTTAAAAAGACATCACTATGGGAATAACTCAAATGTCATCTCATTTCAAAAAAGGTGAAATCTCATTCTGGATGTCTGTTACCTTCCCAAACAGACAAAAATGTTGACTCATAGTGCATTTGGAGTTTGTCCCACCAAATCAGGTGGTTAATCAGCTTTCTTTTACAGGTTCTGAAAATCTTGTATAACAGTGTGTGACAAAAAAGACCTGATCTGTGGCATTGGGGGACTGGTTTTGCCACCATGTCAATGCATCTGCTCACACAGTCATCTCAGTGTACCATTTTTTGGCAAAAACAAAACAAAACAAAACAAAAAAACAGCATGCCTCTTTTGCTCCATGTACTTTACCATGATTACATAACCTGACATTGCTCGGTGTGACTTCTTCTTATTTCCATGAATAAAGAGAGACATGGAAGGACAGCGATTTGGCAATGACATAGAGGGAGTGAAGAAACATGAGGGAGGTGCTGTGAACCATCCAAACAGATGAGATTGAAAACTGTTTCTGAGAATAGAATCACAGAGTTAACAAATGTATTAAGTGTAAATGGAGAGTACTTTGAAGGTGATAAGATTTTTTTGGTAAAAAAAAATTAAATATACAGCATATATATATACATATATATACACACACTGCATGGTTTAAAATCAGAACAAGTGTATATCAGGGTTGTATCCTCTCACTATACTTTTTCCAACTGTATGCTCAGCAAATACACAGAGAATCCAACTTATATGAAGAAGAATTTGGCATCAAAATTGGAGGAAGACTTATTAACAACCTCTGGTATGCAGATTGCACAACCTTGCTTGCTAGAAGTGGGGAACACTTTAAGCACTTGCTGATGAAGATCAAGGATTTCAGCCTTCAGTAGAAATATGACTAAATTCCTCACAACTGAACTCATAGGTAGTATCATGCTGAATGGGGACAAGGATGAAGTTGTCACAAATTTTGTCTTGCTTGGGTTCACTATTAATTTTCACGAAAGCAGCAGTCAGGATAGTAAAAGAAATATTGCACAAGGTAAATGTGCTCCACAAGGCCTCTTTAGAGAATTGAAAAGCAAGGTTGTTACTTTGAGGACTAATGTGAACCAGACTGACCAATGCATTGCCGCCATTGAATAAGGAACTCTGATAAAAAACTTAATGCATTTGAATTGTGGTGCTAGATAAGGATACACATAGTGCTAAAAAGACAGACCAATATGTCTTGGGAAAAGTCCAGCAAGAGTCTTCTTAGGGGCAAGAATGGGGAAGTCTTCATCTTATAAAATTTGGACACATTGTCAGAAGGGACCAGCCTCTGAAATGGATAACATGCTTGGTAACGTGGGGGGACAAAAGTAAAGATGTAAGTCCTCAAAGAGAGGCATCGACACAGTGGCTACAAGAATAGTTTCACTCTTGGGAACAACTGTACTTATGGTGCAGGACTAAGCAATTTTCTGTTCTTTTGTGCAGAGATAGGGTCGGAACTGTGGTAGTTATGCAATTTGTTGTCAATTTGAGACTTAAGAATGAAGGAGTGGAATTGAGCCATTCAATCAGGTTGCAGCTTGATGACCTCACTTGGAGGTGCTAAGGAGATAAATTGCTTGTTGTAGGTGGGACACAGACACACTCCCTGCGAGGCCTTATTGACAACAAGCCTGATGGAGCTACGCTGATGCAGTCAGAGCCCTGGAACTGGAGGAGTCACATGGACACCCATGCCAACACTGAGATGCTTCTACTGCCACTGGATCCACAAGACTTTCCACCCATTGGCCTGTGATCTTCCTGCATTAGGCATCATTGGATGGGTTTCATCAGTCTTAAAGGGAATTTTTAGCTTGATATCAGCTATATGGGCTAATATTGGACTTATGGACATGCTCTGGACTGGGTTGCAATGTTTTCTTAATATGCATTATTCTTTCATATAAAACTTTTTTTACACTCATATGAATGTCTGTGGATTTGTTTCTCTAGTCAACCTAGATTAAAATGAGAACCTACCCAATTTCACCTAAAAACAACATATGTGCACAAACTGAAAACACAGTGTGTGTGATAGTTCATTACACAAAAATAGAAAACGAATATGATCATTCACTCATCTCAAAGAACTCACTGCTAGAGTGATGACAACTCCTGTACTCACAAAGGGATATGTTGTCTAATACTATCTCAAGTATAAAGGAATGCTTGTTTACCATATCTTGTCATAATTAAACCCATGAATATTAAATATGAAAGCACTGATTGTTTTGAGAAATTTTATGTAAATAATTCTTCCAATCAAAGACCCCACTACCTCCAAGTTGAGGCCAACTCACAGTGTCTCTGGAGGACAGAATAGAAGGCCCATAAGGCTTCCTCAGGAAACAAATCTTCACCCAGGGAAGAAAGTCTCCATTTTCCCCCACAGAGCAGCTCATTCAATACCATTAAGCTGATTCTTTCTGAATAAACCAGTTACTTAGTGTTCAAAATAAGTAGTAAGTGCCCATATGCATGTTTTGGTAAGAATTCAACATTATATTTTCCTCAGTGATGGACATTTAGAATCCTCTTATAGTTACAGCCAATGACAGGTAAGATCAGGAGCACTCTTTACCAACCTAAGACAGGCCATGGTGACATTACAAGGCCATTGACCAATGACGGGTAAGGACTGAGTGTGCGTCCTGACAACCTAAGACAGGCGGAGTTCCCGGGAGGATATTACTTGAAAAAATAAAAAAGGGGGACCTGTCAGGAGCCCTCCGGCTCAGACATGCTTGACCTGGCTACAGGCCGAATATGCCTGAACTCTGTTGCAGTTTGTTGCCTGGGGTTTGTAGTTTGTCGCCTTTGTGATTGTAAACAGCCCTGGCCTCTGAAGCCAGACTTGCAGCTGTGCTGCCATTCACTTGTTAAGTTTGAAGATCACGATATGCTAATTGCCTAAACTTGCTTGCCCTATAAAACTGGCTTACTTCTCACAAATCAAAAAAAAAAAAAAAAAAAAA